>ARYC01000408.1:0-144377 GCA_000711775.1 Oxytricha trifallax | reverse complement strand
ACTTTGATGGAAGGTAGAGAGCAGCATCTGGATCACTCATAGCATCGTCAAATAGGTTTGTAATAGATATTTCAGGGTAGTTAGGAATTTCGATAATCTTAATTTCATTAAACTTAAAAGCATTTTTCTCTTCATTTAATAAATCTTTTAAGAATGATATTTTTGTTCCCTCCTAAGTCGGCAAGAACAATCCAACTATGGTTAATATATAAATGTTAGCTTATAACTTACCTTGCTATACCAAGTATCTGTAAAGATCTTCTTTACTTCTGAATTTCCTATCAAATATTGAGATTATATTCTCTTAATTGCATCATTCATAGATTCCATCTTGCTTCCAGTTTCTATAAATATTTATCAAATTTAAAATTATGGATATCCATTCTGAACTTACTAAAAATTTTCTACTAAATAGAGAGATTCACTTGGAGGTCAACCTGAATCAGATAAATAGATAAAAATGGAGGAATTTTCTACAAGTTTCAGAGATTGACTTGCATTTTACCAAAATTTCTCCATTAAATTGGTCCTAATAATAATTAATTTAATAAGATGTTGCTCCTAATTTATTTAAAACTTAAATAGGAGGATAAAATAAAGTTCTAAACCGTATTAGGTGGTGCATCAAGAAAATTAAATTTTAAAACTTCCCCTCCTAAATTTACGAGAACATATTTAGGAGCACCATCTAACTCCCCAAAACACATTTAGGTGCATTTTAATGTATAAAATGGATGAAATAATATATAAATTATCTCAAAATTTTAGAAATGTAAAACTAATGTCTCTCACTCTGTTCCCATTAAACTTCTTTAAATCTTTGAGAATATGCTCTTACTTGTATATAAAGGTAGAATTTAAACAGCTTATATAATTATTAATAGTATTTATAAAATGAGCGCAACTTATTAAGAAAAGCGGCATTACTTGGTATTAGCCAGCAAAAACTTTCCTTCATGAATCAAAAGAAAATTGAGACTTGTGATCCATTTACCTAGTACGAACCTGAAATTCTCTAACCTTAGGTCTCAGACTTTGAATAACAATTCAGTTGTCAAATAGAAATGTAGAGCTAAGAAATTCAATGCGAAGTTCCAATAAAAAATGGTTGAAGAGGAGGAAGAGAAAAAAGAAATTCAAGCATTACATTTATGTGAAGAGTGTGAGAAGAACTTCACTTATAAATCTGCTCTTAAGCGTCATATCTAAGAGTAGCATTCAAACAAGCCAAAGCTCTATCTTAAGCATGATAAGATAGATGGAAAATATTTTTGCCCTTATTGCAATAAGCAATATAACCATTCAAGGGATTTCAAAGTTCACCTATAAAACCATCATGGCAAGAAGTTTGAAGTCATAGATTCTGAGACTGGTGAGGTCTTCCTTCAAAAAAGAAAGCCAAGAGACCCTTTAGAATCTTTGGAACAAAGAGTTGAGAAAGAAAATAAGCTTTTTAAAGCAGTTAGAAACCTCCCAGTTTCTGAGATAGTGAAAATCACTCTGAAGATATAAGCACTAAAGCTTCCAATTTTAAATTTAATTGACCTTAAAGAATGTAAGGAAATTTATCTTTTACTTGAGGACATGTTTGAGAAAAAGGTTATAACTGATAAGCAGTTCGCATACAAGATTTATCCATTCAACTACTTTAAATGCGATGACAAGTTTCAAATGGAATTTGTCAATGAGTACTAAGCTCTTACTAACAAGGGATAGACAGTGCAGATTTATAATTAAGCTCGATGCAATACTGCTTGTTCAAGATCATGTTGCTTTTCGCCTCCCTCTATATTAAATGACTTTAAGAGACTCATTTAAGATAAAGAGTTCCAAAGTAGCTATCTCTTATTCTTACAAATGTTTGCAAAGGCATAGAAGAGCTGCACACTTTATGGTATGTTCATAGAGACTTGAAGCCTGAGAATATTATGCTTGACTTTTCACCTCTCAGAGTAGTAATATATTTCAATAGATTATAAAGAGTTGAAGCTTCAGGACTTGTAACGTTTATGGTACTCCTGGATACTTTCCAGAAAGGGAGGACTGGAGAGATGGTATATTAAGTGGGATGTATGGGCTCTAGCAGCAATTATTGCTGAATGCGATATGCTAAGAAATGATTACTATAGCTGTAAGAGAGAGAAAGATTCAAAGCAGAGAATACAGTGATATCTAGACTAGAATAAGATAAAAGGTAAAATGAAAGATATGGTTGAGCAGATTATCTTAAGACCAAACCACAGAGCAGAGCAAACAATAGACTAATTGATCAACTGGTTAGGAGATATCAAATTTAGAATATTAGCACATGATGCCAAGGTATAGTTTGAGTGAATAGTAAAAATAAAACCCCTCTAATACACACTACTATACATTACATTTAAACATTAAACCTATATAAACCCTATTATAACCCTAATAAAGTATGCACTAATAGTCTATTTTTATCAATCAAAAACTCAATCAAACTACTTAAAGGGTTTGGGGTTTTGAATGCAGTATTAATTAGGAGCATTAATTAATGCTAGTACTTAATTAGGAGCACCCTAATTTTAATCATAAAATCACAAAATACCTCCTAAATCAGTGCGTACTTAATTAGGTTCACCTCCTAAATCGGTACGTGCTGTAATTAACTTATTATTGATAGTAATAATGGTTACTTTCTCGCCCATATTTAGAGCTGGATCGTCTCTTACTGCTCATTTTTCTCCTCTGATACTCTAAAAACTTCCCTTGAAACTTGTATGTCGCAAATCTCTCATATAAGCTCTCAGTTATAGAGGCAGTTTATAATTTTAAATTCAAATTTAAATATGAGCGCTAACATTTTAAGAAAAACAACAGTTTTTCTATCAAACTGAATGAGACTTACCTTTGGCAGCAATTAAAAGTGTGATAGCTGCGAGATGAACTCTCATTAGGAACTACCATAGCTATCACTTGAGGTCTCTGTTATTAAAATAGAAATTAGTAATAGAAAATAAATGGCAAGCAAGTGTGTGGGAGACAGAGAGGAGGAGAAAGTATTAATGAAATTCCTATACAAACTGAAGAAATAGAAGTATACTTTTTTGAGCTGTGTGAGAGATTTTGCTCATAAATCTAGCTGGTACAGGCATATGAAGGTTCATAATGAAGCTAAGCCTACTGTATACTTAAAGCATGGCAAAGTTGATGGAAAGTATGATTGCTTTGAGTGCCATAAGCAGTACTCTCATACAAGAGACTTAAAGAAGCATCTTTTAAAAGCCCACAAGAAAGAGATAGTAGTTGAAGATTAAGACACTCAACTGAAGTTGCTCAACAAAAGAAAGCAAGGGAGCCTCTTTAAGTTGCTGAGCTTTAACAGGCAAGCGAATCAGAGTATGTGAGGATTGCACGCAACCTCTTAGCATCAGAGGTCACTAAAATCATGATTAAAATATAATACAAGAAAATTCTAGTACTTGCATAGATTGATTTAGATACTTTTCTCTAAAGCTACCTAATTCTAGAGGACTCCTATGACAAGTAAGTTATTAAGGATCATCAGTATGCTTACAAGGTATATCCTTTCAACTATCTCCTTAGTGATGATAAATATTATATGGAGTTTACTAATGAGTATTAAGTACTCACTCAGTCTAAGTTTAAAGAGTGCAAATACTTAATAAAGCTAGATGCTGTTCTCCTAGCCAAAGATCATGTAGCTTTCAGACTACCACTCTTTGAAATGACACTCAGAGATTTCATAACTGATCAAAGAAATCATAGATAGCTTGCATTAATATCAACCTAAGCTATACAAGGTATCAAAGAGCTTCATAAGTTAGGCTTTGTTCACAGAGATCTCAAGCCTGAGAATATAATGTTGAACTTTTCACCAGTAACAGTAACAATTATTGATTTCAACAGAGCCTTAAGAGTGGAAGTATCAAGGCTTGGAAGTGTAATGGGAACTCCAGGCTATTATAAAAAAGAGAAGACTGGAGAGATGGAGACTTATAGTGGGATGTGTGGGCTTTAGCAGCAATTATAATAGAGTGCGATATGCCTCGCAATGAATATTACTATACAAGATACGAGAAGGATGCTAAATAAAGAATAAGGCAATTTATTGACAAAACAAGAGTATCTCAATCAATGAAACAAATGGCAGAGTCAATATTAATTAAACCAAACTCAAGATCAGACATATCAATAGAGCAGATAGAGTTGTGGTTAAGTAAGATAAACTTCAGACCTCTCCCACATGATCCAAAAGTGCATTTTGAGTGATTAAATTAAATACATTTACTATAAATTTCACATTAAAACCTATTAATAACCCCAACCCCTAACAAATTCCCTACAAATCAAAGCACTTATAAACCTCATTAAGGGGTTTTGGGGTTTTGATTGTAGATTACATCCTTGTTCTTCTTCCTATTTATGAATTTCAAATTTTAATATGTAGAGTTCTGGATTCTACTGTTTAAAATTTTATTATTAAGTATGGGCATCTTACAGAAAGCCAACCTGGTAAGGATATGAGGAGAAGGCTGGCAGAAGCTGTAATAAAATTCAGAGATGGAGCTTCATTTTTATCAATTTAGTTCCATTAAATTAGTACTAAATTTGTTTAAGTTTAATTAGTACTGGTACTATATTCGTTTAATTTTAATCGGTACCATTTTAATAGTACCAAAACTTAATTAGTACCGAGTTTTAAACTATTGAGGTTTTAAGCTATTGAAATTTTAAACTATTGAGGTTTTAATGGAAGAGTTCCATAATTGTTCAAAGCTTAATTGGTACAAGAACCAACCTTAATTTTATCTAAGTTGGTACCAAAATTAAAATTATTAAGCATGAAATTAGAGAAGTTATATTTATAAACTAAGTATAAATATGAAATCTAACACCACTAAATCAACCATTACTGCTGAGGTACCAACTCCATTACAAAGTTAATATAACCAGTGAGGTTTTACTTATTAATAATAGAAATTTAAATTTGAATTTAAACATGGCGGCTAACTTAAATCGAAAATCTGTCTCTCTTGGAGCTGGATAATCATAGCTAAACTTTGTCTCAACTAAAAAGCAAGAAGTCATTTAAGTTGAGAGGGAGGTAGAGCTAAGAGTTCTTTAGTTTTAAGCAGAGGTCTTCAAAATAGAAGTTAAGAACTAGAAGAGGAGATCAGAGATAGGACTTTAAACTTAAATTGAAAATGTTAAGGAGCTAAAAGAACAGCAACCAGTAGAAAAGTAAAAGATTTTGAATGCAATAATTATTAAAACTTCTACTCAACTGAGTAGAGTTTGAAGAGGCATACTAATGAGATACATGCTGGTAAAGCGAAGATTTATTTCACGCATGGTTAGGTAGATGGCAGGTAATAATGCACGACGTTCATGAAGTCTTATACTCACTCAGCCAAAGTTAAAAGACATATGCAGAAGCATCATTTAAGTGAGTTTTTATGTAAGATTAGACTTAAAAACTTATAACTGCCAAGAGAAATTCTAATACTCTTGAATCTTAAAGTGAGTAGTAGGAAAAGCTCAAGAGGCAGAAACGATATGAGTCAATAAATTAGCCAGTAGGAATACATTTTAGCATGCTTCTAAGAGAGAGCTATGTATATTCCTGCACTAAATGCAGTTAATCATAGCAGTTGTATTGAAAATTATTTAAATATAAATGTGCCTAACAAAGTAAAACTCATAGTGGTTGATGAGTATGCATATAAGGTTTACCCTTTCAGCTATCTAATTAAGAATGAGTAGTACCAGAATGAATTCCCTAACGGATATATGGTTTAAAGAGAGGCATAGAAAAGAGGCTGCAAGAATTTACTTAAGTTAGATGGTGTTATTTTAGGCTTTGGTTTCATCGAAATTAGACGAAAGAAATTTGAAATGACTCTTAAAGACTATCATATCACAACAGATACCCAAATGATTTGAATGATATTCTATCAGATATGATTAAGGATGTCAAAGAGTTACATAAACTTGGATATGTACATAGAGATTTGAAGCATGAAAATGTTATGTTGAACATATGCCCTTTAGAAGTAGTCTTCATAGATATCAATAGACCATTAAGATAAGAAAATATAACCATAGCTAAGGTTCTTGGTGCACCTGGATATTTTCGAATCAGAGAGAAGTGGACCAATGGTTCAGTATAATGGGATGTATGGGCAGTTGCTGCTATTATATTAGAGAGCGACATGGAAAATATGTCTTACTTTGGCACAAAGCATGAAAAATAATGAATTAGCTTCGCTTAGAAACAAATTAAGTAGGAAGATGGAAGCGAAGAAATTAGAAATTCAGTCGAGATAATAATAGCTCCTCACTATCCTACATAATCATTTGACGACATTCTTGAACCACTAAAAGACAGCCAGATTTAAGAGATAAAACATAGACAGGCAAAATAAATTCGTTTGAGTTATGTCAACTAATAATCATTAAATTTACATTAAATTCATAAAAAACCTGTTTTTCTCTACTAACCCCAATAAGACCCCAACTATACTCTATAAATAAAAAGCACATATAAACCTCACTGAGAGGTTTTGGGGTTTCAAATAATTCATGATCATCAATTTTAACAATCATTTATTATGAATAATTATTTTTGAAAAAAAAAAGATTAATCAAATTACATATTTTTCAGTATCTTTACTTAAACATAAATAACTTTCATTTCTAAATATCTAATAATAAAAATAAAATCTACAAATTTTATAGAATTATATAGAATTAGAGAAAGGAGATAATTGACTCGAATTTTGAAGAATTATTCATTTTATTCTTTAGTAAGTTAACTACTTATATAATAAATTTTATGAGAATTTTTTGTTGACTATTTATTGATTTAATGGCAATTTGATATAAAAAATTTTTAACTTTATTTATCATTAACTAACTTTCCTGATATTTTTTTGAAGCAGAATATATAATTAATATTGTAGAAATACATTTGAATTTGGGAAATTAATTTTAATTAAAATAAATATAATTCAAAATCGTGGCTGTTAAAGTTGGCCAATTTAAATGATCTTGGGCTCATTCGATAGAGAATTCAAAATTAGCTGGACTTTATTATTGGCGGTACTATTTTATCGCATCCCTGGAGCGAGATAACTTCAATTTAATTAAACTCCTCTAAATTCATTAAATTATACCCTCACATTAAAGTCAAGTTATCTCGCTCCAGGGATGCGTTAAAATAGTACCGCTAATAACCAAGTTCAGCTAATTTTGAATTCTCTATCGAATGAGCCCAAGATCATTTAAATTGGCCAACTTTAACTGCCACGATTTTGAATTATATTTATTTTAATTAAAATTAATTTCCCAAATTCAAATGTATTTCTACAATATTGTTATTAAAATTTATCAATACACTATAAAATGTGTAAATTTAATCAGCAGAAATTTATTATAATCATATTTTATTGGGAGATTTTCCATGGCATCACATATATTTCAATAAAGGAATAAAATCATTATTTTAAAATGTAATGAATTAATAATGTATATTATTATAAGAATAAACTTAAAATCTGGATTAGGATCAGGATTTTTTACTACATTAAGCACAGCTATTTTCAGCTCTCTTAATTAATTCAATTAAATATCTTTTAATATTTAATTTTTTCATATTCTCCCAACCAATAATCTAATTACATATTTATATAATAAATTAACTATAACATTATTATTTAATTTATAATCTTGGAGTTATTGTTAAATTTCTTATATAAATTACAATTTTTTCTTATGTTTTCCCCTTTCTTCTTTGCCAAAACATTGATCTTTTTCACTATGTTCTGCGTATTTATGCATCAAAACTTATGGTCTCAAGTCTCGAGGAAATTATCTCAACTTTTTTCTATTTTTGACATTAATTTAAAGTTATGAGTTCTAATCTTTAGGTTTCACTAATTCTTTGTTTTAGAAGATATTTACTTTTGTCTATGATTTTATTATAGTTTATTATTATTATCTATAAAAAAACATACATAAAAGAGATTAATGATGAAAATATTAAATATTTTGAGTATGATTTTCCAGTTTAATTATCAATTTCAATTTCGCTATCTTTGCTTTTTAATCCAGAATCTACATCCTGTTAAATCAAATTTTGTTCATTTAAGTTTTAATTGTTTTACTAGAGAGATTTTTTAAGTTTTATAAGTCTCTTTTTTAATTAATCAATCTCCTTAAGTTCCGAAAACTTATCATTTGTATTATACCAACCCCAACTATAATGGCAATATTTACTAAATAAAAGGTGCTTGTATTAAATAAAATCATCTGATTTCTTAATAAAAATTTACTTATTTTTACTTAATTTATATTGTTTCTATTCCTTTTTCATGAAATTAGTATTCCCATTTAATGATTAGGAAATTTTACTATGTTTATTCTGATTATTTTATTTTTATTAATTTTAAGTACTGTTTATTTATAAATAATTTTCTTCTTTATCATCTTTCAAGATATCGTAATTATTATAATCATTATATTAGTTATTTAGTTAATCACTTAGGTAAGTTAGAAATATAAAATATAAACTTTGGAAACTATTAGCATGTGAAATCAATGTATTCATTACTTCTTATAATCATTATATTATAATAATATATTAATATTCGCCTATTATTTTACTATTGATAAATAAATATAATTAGTATTAAAAAGATATCTTTTTTATGTAACTTTCTTCTCTGCTTGCTTTTATCTATAATTTCTTATAAATTTGTCTCTTCAATTTCAGCGTATTGTAGCAACAAACATTATTGACAATTAGAGTTCTTAATATATTCAAATTTGTCTAATTTAAATACAGATTTCAAGTATCCACAAAGTAATTCATTGTATTCTTGTTCGACTTAATGATCAATTAGCTTTTATTTTCTGTCAGTAATACATGTTTAGCACCAGTTATAAATGTATATTTTTAAATTAATTTTAAATCTTTAAATGCTTTGTAAAAATATCATTATATATTATGAATATTAAATTAAATACCATGATTTAGAATCAATATTACTAATTGTTTTATATTCAAAAGAAACCAAATCAACTGTATCGATGGAGTTAATAAATCTTTTATGTTATTTGAAATTCTTTTTTATTGATTTGTTAGTCATTAATCCAAATCTCATGGGAGTTCTCTATCCTTTCATTTTAAGATAGTTTAATTAATAAAAATATGCAAAAAATTTAGTGATATATGAATTATTTAAATTTTTTATGGATATACAAATTACATATATAAATCCTTCAATTTTAATTATAATTTGATTAAACTTTTATTTATAATTAAAACTAATTCAAAATTTGAAGCAATTCAAAATGCAAAATAAACGGCATTTATAATAGTAGCAATTATTTGCACTTCTTGATAGTAAAAAACTAATCATAAATAATCATAATATCCGCTTTTGTAATCTCATTTATTTAAATATTATATATTTTACTTATTTCTAATTTAAATTTTTATATTTAAATTAATCATAGATTCTTATTGTATTAAAAATGTTCATTAATCTAGATAAATTTAAACAAAAAGTAGCATTAAAATATTATTTAATATTATTTAATGATTCTTATTAGTTGTATAAATATATAATTACTTCTATTTTAATTAAAAGAATGAATAAATTAAATTTACATTATTTATTATACTATAAAAATCTCTCAGTGTTTCAAATACATCAATTATCTCCTATTTCTTCAATGAATTCATATATGATTTATAAGGTTTCCTCCAATACTACTCTCCTCTCTCAGCATATTAAGCCAATACTATGTGAGTTTTATCATAACAAGGGAACTTTATTTGCATTCTTTTTCTTTATTCAATGTTTTATTTTTAATGTTTTGATAATTAATCTATTGATTTTATTGGAAATCTTTCTATTTCAAGACGATTTAGAGATGTGTTTGCTAACATCTTCTTATATATTAGTTTGTATTTAAAAAATAAATGCATGTTAAATAGTTTAAAAGATAAGGCAGATTTTATCAATAATATAAGAAAGTTAAGTAAATACATATTGATATATATAAGGAACAAGCTATTAATAGAATTTAAGATATTTTCATAATCTTTACTTTATTTATTGTAAATGTATGCATTTGTTTAACTATCGTAGTCCTCGAATTAACTTGTGTTCCTTTTATTAAAAACTACAATTTCTTATCCAAATATACTAATTAGTTTTTAATCATAAGTCCAATATAAACTGATATTTTTAATAAATTAATTTGGCAAGATTTTTATTTGCTTAGAAATTATTGAGAGTTTTCAATTAAAAATAAATAAAGCTACAAGAAATAACTTTTGACACTTATCAATTAAGGTTAATAGGTTTCTAAAACTTAATCTTTTAAATAAAAAGCTGAAATTTATAAAAATAAATGTGAAAAAAACAAACAAAAAATCAACACTGGTAAAGTAATCTCAAAATTAATAAGATAGTCATAGACACTAGCATAAGGGTTCCAAAGATTAAGCAAGGCTAAAAATATCATTAAGATATAGAAAATTAAAATAATTTATAATTTAAGACACTCTAAGTCATTAATTAATGTCATAGCATTTCTTAATTTCCATTTATTTTACTTTACTCTAAATTTAATCTTATAGAAATAAAATCAATTTAACTATCAATAAACCATAAATATCTTTCCTGCATTTTTATAAAGAAATATATTTTGTACTCCAGTTTCTTTATCAATTTCATAGTCTACCCCTTCAACTCCAAGTCCCTCAGGATCATAATATTTCTTATCTATTTATTTAAATTCCTACTACTCTTCATTATACCCCATTTGATCTAAAATTACTGACCCTATTTTATTTACTCCATTTTTGACTAACTTCTTTTACTTTGCTATTCTTTTTATTCATTTTTCCTCAAATTCTTAATGCTTTAACCTGCGTTTTTACTTAAAATTTACAAATTATTGATACTTATTATGGCTCTATTAGAAATTTTAAGGTGATTTTTAGATTTTTTATGATTTGTTATATTAGACTTTAATTTTTATTTGTGATTGAATAAAGTTGTCAATTTATATGCAGTTATGTGAAACATTAGGTTGCTAGAAATATTAATCGATTAATTCTTCACTTAAGCTATCAGTTTCATTATTCTACTCTTCTGAGATTCGATATATTTTATAAGCATATCCAAATAAAACGTTAAATTCCTATTAATACATAAAATATTTATGTTTTTTACATTAAAATTGACTAAAGAGGCATCTATCTCTGTGATTTCTTATCAATAATTTCATATTTAAGCTGCCTGTGATATATCCCATACTTGGTAAATTAGCATTACTAGCAATCTTGTTTGGTAGGACCTTTAAAATTGAATATGCTAGGAGTAAAAAGCAAGCCTTTTAATTTATACAATATCTTTCTACGCTTTTCCATATATACATGTTCTTTTGAAGCCTAACTTCGCATATTATTGCACTTATGGCACCAATTAATTACATTATAGTTTTATGTTAAAAAAAAGATATAAATATATAACAATTTACCACTCATCAGATAAGTATTTTGATGAAGTACTCTTTCTGTCTATAGAATTCATGTAATTTATTGTGTGGAAATCGCGATAACCTTTTATTAGTTTTGGATCAGTTTTTAAAGATTTATTTGTGCTAATGCCATATCTTGAGGGAGTTCTCTATCCTTTCATTTTTGCAAGATATATAAATATTTATGTCAGATTTTATTAATATATTTAATTCACTATTTATAATTTAATTGATCAATCATTAAAAATTAATAGAAATATTAATGAGATTTGTATCTCAATATAATAATTTCATTTGAGAATTAGTGGCATTTTTTAATAAACAAATTAAATATAAATTAGTTTTCATAAATTATTTATATATACTTATTTAACCTTCAATCTTAATCATATAAATCCCGTTGTTTGTAACTTGATCCTTGATAGTATTCTATTTTTTAATAATTATTTAAATTTTAATTATTATTAAAAATTTATAATCAACCATCTATATATATATTTTTTATTTTTTATTACTAATTTAATTCTTATAAAGCCTGTTTCAAATCATTTCTCTAATCCTTCAACAAATTACTCTTAACTTCACGATAAGAAGTTTTCCAATATTAATCATTTTTTTCCGCGTACTAACTCAAAACAATCGAAGGTTTGGTTTCTGAAGGGAATCTATTTAATAAATAATCTTTTCTAAACCACTTATAACTTTAAATAGTCTTGGAATTATCATAGTAATCTTGGACTTCTTGTTGAGCGAAGTTTGAATATATGCTCACGATTTTATTTTTATTAACAAGCTTGTATTATAAAAAATATCTATATAGTACTAATGTTAATAACATAAAAATGTTATTTAGGGAGGTTATATCTTATAAATGAGTTATTTAGGGGGTAACTATAAATCAAAGGTAAGTTATAGGGGGGTATTATAAAACAAAGATAAGTTATAGGGGGGGTTATTATAATGCATAATTAAGTAATAGGGGTTTTGGAGCATAAATTTAATGTATTTGGCTCCAGTTATGTTGCCAACTTTGTAGTCTACATCCTCTACTCCAAGCCCTTCAGGATCATAAAATTACTTATCTAATTGTTTAAGCTGTTCCTACTCCTCATCATAAGCTTCTTGATCTATTATAATTGAGCCAATTGAGTGAACTCCATATAATTTAAGATTTTTATGCTTTGCAATTCTAATGATTCTCTTCTTTTCAAATTCATCTTGCTTTTTAATCAAAATATATTTTACATATAAAAATAGAGAATTACTTATTAAATTACGAATTTATAGCTTTTTCTTACGCTGCTATCTGCGATATTATATATCCAGTTTAAGAAAACGGTAATGCCAATAATTCTTAAAGCTCCAAGTTCTTTTAACTTTTCTTTTCCTTCTTACTATTAAAACTTATTTTTAACTTTTATTATTATTGTCTGTAATTTCTTCTTTTGGCTTTTAATGAAACAAATCAAATTACTAATCCCTATATTCAAAATCTTTTTCAGGTTTTAGATATATTGGTTCTTTATCCCACCACACACGAGCATTGTGAAAGAAATAGTAATAATAATTATGTAAAAACATGATATTATTTATAAAAGTACATTTTTAAAAATTGATTATATTTCAAACCATTTATTAAAGATTCAAATAAAATATAATACATTTTAATACATTTCTATTTAATTTAATTACATTACCATTTTAAATAATATGAAGTGTTTATCGTGGTTGATGCCATTCCTAATAATTTCTCTTCCTCTATGCTTTTTTATTTACAAATTCCTATTTATTTTCAATCTCAAGAACTTAATATTTATCAAAATCACATATTTTGCAGTCTTTATTACCACTATATTGAAATTTTCCTGGATTATAGGTTTTATTATCTTTCAAATATTTTGCTCTTTTGCGATTTTCGTCATATTCATAATATTCTCGCTCTAATTTCTTCATGTTGCTGCATTTCACACATGATTAGTAAGAAATTATAATGATTTTATAGATTAAATTTGTTAATAGTATCACATAAAAAGTACAAGTAAAAGTACTAATATAAAAAAAAAATACCTACAAAACTTAATTACAAAAATTATACATTATATAAATAATTAGTCATTAATGACCTTATGTGATTAATTATAGCTATGATTCAAGCATAAATGTTAGATTCCATCATTACAAGCATAACTATAGAATAATTTAGGATCTCTTTTAATTGATTTGTTAGTCATAATTCCAAATCTCATTGGGGTTCTCTCGCCCTTCATTTTTATTAATCTAATTAATTCTGATCAGTTTAAGTGAATTATGTTAATTAATTATAATAAAATTATCTGCTATTTAAAGTTTAATTAATCAATCAAATGAATTCTTTTAATTTCTTAAGTAATCACTCAATAAATAAATTAAATTATTAAAAATTGATATTTTTAGATTAACCTAGAGTATGAGTATTTCTTAATATTTCCATTAATGTGTGATCATTTATAGCAGGCATTGATTTACGTTACTTAATATTTTAGAATGAATATTATGAAAAATGTAATAAATTTATGAGATTATCATTACTCCATATTAATAAATACATCTTTTATTTTTATTTTCAATGAAATTAAAAGTAAAAATATCAATTATATTAAATTTTCATAAAGATAATAATAATTCAAGGTGTTATGTTTTATATTGATATCATATAATATATAATATTATTGATAAGTATTATGATATTTGTTGAGAATTTGAAAATTAATTTACTTTAATTTAATTAAATAAATTCAATTATTTAATTGTAAATAATATTAATATAAATCTATCAATACTGCTATTCTACTTTAGGTGGTAGTCTGCTTTTTAATGAATGATTTATCACTGGAGATTGTAATTATTGTATCTGGAAGTATTTAATATTTAAATATAAATATGCATTTATATAAAATAAAAATAAAATATATAAACAAATACCTTTTAAAATTGATAAAAATTCATTAAATCTGGTCTGAGGGACTTGATTAATTTGAGAATTATACATTATTTTTAAATGATTTTCCAGCAGTTTCATTTCTTAATAATCTTCTCTAATACTCTTAAACTTAATTTTAATTTTCGAATAATTATTATAAATTGTGATTCTGAGATTATAGATTTCTTCCATTATTAATATTTTATATATTTCCGCATTAAAATCTCGATATTTAAAAGAATATTTTTATATAAAAGAAGTCAAATATAAATAAAAAGTGCTTTTATTGTATCCTGAATACTTCAAATCATTGTTAGTTTATACTTTATTTTGGAAATTACTATTAAAATCTTGTTATATGGAGTTAAAAAATTACTATAATAAAATATTAATAAATATAGATAGTTATTTAATAAAGAGTCCACCTGCTTTTGATGCGGTATACTTAATAAATATCATTAATTTGTTTTAGCAAAATATTATAAAATAAATTACAAAAGTTCGTAGTTAAATAAACCATATTAATATTAAAATTTTGATAGTGAACTGTAAAATATTTTTTTGTGGGTAAACATTAGTTTTATATTATAAAAGGAATTTTCTTCTAAATGGCTTTGGAGGTGAGATACTTATTAGAAAGAATTGAACCTGTTGAGCTACCGTACTAAAATAAAATTAGGATAAAAAATTATCTCACTGCACTCGCTCTAATTCAAAAGAAAACAAAATTACTTTCTGGCTAAAAAGTATTAATATATTTTTTTACGAAAAAAACCCCAAAATGTATAAATACTAAAAATTAGTATTTTTTTAATTATCTCAACTATAAATATTTTAGATAGCCTTATCCATTAATATTGTAGTAGGTTTGATTTACATGAAAAATTTCAAATTTTTATTTTTGCAAAATAAATTTCTGATAAATATAATTCTAATTGTTTGAGAATTATTAAGATATTATAATAAAAAATGATTTAACTAATATTATATAATATTATATTTAATATTATTTTAAGTCCTAATATTTAAATTTCAAATCAAAAAATTATTTGTAATTTTAATTTAATAGTATCTAATATACTCTAATTGGA
The DNA here is from genome assembly GCA_000711775.1 of Oxytricha trifallax. NCBI lineage: Eukaryota > Ciliophora > Spirotrichea > Sporadotrichida > Oxytrichidae > Oxytricha > Oxytricha trifallax. The sequence continues at coordinate 128,780 of ARYC01000408.1, read as the reverse complement.
ATTATATCTCTCAATACTTCCCTCATCAAACAATTTTATTTTTAATTATAAATTTTATAAATTAAAAAATCTTTAATTAATTTCTTTTTTATTATTAACAAAAACCTTCGACCTTGGCTTTAAGATTTATTTAATACTCTTATATCATTTTACTTATTTAAGTAATTTTCTAATATTTAGGATCTCTGGTTTTAATTACTACTGCTATATTTATTTCTACTCTAATACTAAAATATATATATTCTTAAAAATTAGAATATAAACTATTCATAAAAAAATGACTCAAGAAATAGAGTTGATTATAAATGAATGAAATTATATATAATATAATAAAATAAAATTTATACCTATAATTAAATTATTAATAGGTATAAATAATAAGGCCTGTAATTTTAATGATAGGGATAAAATTATTAATGTTAATTTAATTGAGCTTATTTAATAATCTTGCATCACAAATTAAATATGGGATATTTTATATATTTATAAATAATTATTAATTTGATATTTTGTTAATGTTAATCAACTATATAAGGAGTATTATGTTGAAACTCTTCTATCAAATTTTGAGAATACGATGGTCTTAATATTCTAGATTATGTATTGTAATTACTTGATTGAAGGCTCTCTGCTTTTAATCTCCTAAATCTTTCAAGCATTGATGTTCTCTGTTTGGGTTAATTATATTATCAAATATTAGTTAAATGAAATGAAATTTACATAAATTCATTAATATTTATAAATTAATTATTATTTTGGGTTAAACAGGAGAAGTATCAAACTATGTGAAACTATTAAAAATATCATTTTTTAGTTTTTCTACTGACCTCGCAGCATCAAATTCTAGACTTTAAGATGATTCTTAAAGTTTTTATTTTGGTCCTCTGTACAGAGGAGGCAGTAAGATTCTTTTAATTTAGCGTTATGGACGTGAATTCAAGTCGTCATCGTTTTAATTTATTATTGCAAAACAAAAATTAATATAAAAGGAAAGATCATTTTAACTTTTAGGAAATAAAACATCCAAAAAACTTATCTTTACACATATATTTTTAAGAAATTAATTATGAAATACATAATCTAATTTTATTAATTGATTTATTAGTAATTCGTTAACTTTTCAAATATGCTCAATATTTAAATAAATAATGAATGTCTGATTCTTTAAAATTTACAATTTATTTTCACAAAAAATATTCTAAAACATTTATGATTTAAATTAGAAATTCTTCATATAATTTTATCCCTAAATTAAAAAATTAACTAAGAATAATTAAAAAATTTTATCAAGTATACTTTTCATTAAAATTATAACTTATATCTTACTATAATTTACTTTAATGAATATTGACGAGTGTTTCATTCTATCTGTATATCTGTAAAAATAACTTAGGTAACAAAATTAATAATATATTCTTAATATTTATTATATTACTATCGACTTATATAGAGCATTAATAATTTCTAAAATTAATTAAAGGAGTTATTTTTTAGCTTTAACTTCAAAATTTTGATAATATATAGTTAAATAGTAATCATATTTAAAATCGAATTATGAATAAAAAAAATTATTCTATAAATTTATTTCCCACTTTAATAATGATTGAACATACTATTAATTATTTTTTATATATTATCATTAAACCTCAATTTGTATAATCCTTCATAATAAATTTAGTATAATCTTCTTCATATTTTTATATATACTACAGGTTAATCACAGATATATTCTATATATAACACATCCATGAATAAAGATAAATTATCTTACCAAAATTACATGAGAATTTTAATAATAAATATTAACAATATTTTTTATTTTAAATGAATAACAATGTTTTTTATTATTTCATATATAGTATATTTTATAAGAACTAGGGAAGATCTTAGGAAAAACGGTAGATTGAACATTTTAAGTTAGCTATCAAAAACTAAGTATTTCAATAATTTAGCTAAGAGTCTTGATGATCTGAATATATAAAAAATTATAAATAAATATAATTTAATATAGAAATTTCTTAAAAATAATTTAAATATAAATATATTTTAAATGAAATTAAATTATTAGATATTTTGATCCAAGTGCACTAAAGAAGTTACAATTTTTATTGGAAGATAATGAAAAGAGATAGAAGTCTAAGATTGATATAAAGTCATAATAGTTTCATTTAAATTTTATTAACATATTTAAATTATATATTAAAAATGTTAATTAATGCATTTTTTTGTTGTTTATTTTAGTTAAATGATAACATAAGGAATTTAATAGATCTGTTAATTAATATAATAATTATTCTCCAATTAGATTAATTTAATTTCATTTTATGATTTTTATTTAAAATTATCTGTTACCTTTTGAGAAATTAAAAGAACTAATCATCTAGTCAATTATTAAAGAAAATTTATAAAAACTTGCAGGTGTACAAGCTTAAGGTAGCAATTCTAAATTAATTAAGATAGAGGAAGTTATAGAAAGCATTTCTGAGTAAATTGCTTCGTAATTGGATTTAGTTTACAGTTTCAAATCCAAAGATCTTATTATTAATAATTATATTAATATAGTAATAATTTCTAAGTGAATAAATAATAATTAAAATATAGTAATATTATTTAGATAATTAATTTAATCCTTTAGCCTCTTAATAAGTGAATAAATAAGAAACTCCATCAACTTAAAATTCAGACGAGAATGAAACGACTTTAAATAGTAGAAATCATTTATTTTTACAAATAAAATGCAACTTTAGGTTTTAAATATATTAATACCTGTTTTTTAAATATCTATTGTGCCAAGAAAATAAAAACACACATGATTTTTTTTTTTTTTGCAGTATAATAATTTTTCATAATTTTTAAAAATGCTTTTTATTATTTATTTTACTAATGATCTTAAGAACTATAATATATGTATATTAAACATTTATAAATCTATTTTTACTACTTTACTTATATATAATCACAGTCTTGGAAGATAAGATTCAATTCAACAGCCGGAACAGATTGAAGAATTTAATGATGAATAATTGGACTCAGTAATTAAGCCTAAGAACAGTCCTCACCTAGCTCCAAATACCAAAAATTCAAAAAGTTATGCTGATTTCCTCAAATCTGATATTATATTAATTTATTTGTATATTAAAAAATTTGAACAATTATATGTCATCATATAGAATTGAATATTTTTTTAAAAAATCTCCTAAAAGTAACAAAATTTAGTAATCAAGTAGGACATCATCATAATATAAGATAGATTCTAATAGAAAATTAATTGATTAAATTAGTCAAAAGCCAACTACAAATCACTAAACTGATTTAATACCTTCTTCTAGAAATTTATAAGTTAAATAATAGAAAACTTAAGCTAATCCAATTTTGAAGTCTGGAGATAAACTTGGCATAATCTAGAAAAATTTTCATAATTAAAAAACTACTATTCAGCATGATAAAAGTTAAGAATTGTTTAGCAATTTATAATCTTCTCGTAGATTGCTCTAAGATAATTTGAAAAAGTATCAAACTGCCAGCATAACTATAGAACCATTGGAATCTTTAAAATATTTTATGTATTAATAATATCAAATTTTTAATTTATTCTTAAATAATGAATTAATTTATCTGTAAGCTCAATAGGTGAAAAATAATAAAATTAAGAAAATAGAAATTTAGGCAAAGTTTAAAATCCAAGTTCAAATCATTTTATTAAAAGTTTATAACTACCATTTTAGTTTTCGACCTACTGGTAAGTAGGTAACCAGCCCGACCAATTCCGGTACCCCGGAGGGTTCGAAACCGTAGTAGCACCTGGTTTTTCAGGATAAGTCTCGGATCTGAGGAGTTACTCAGAATACGTCAGGCAAGGTATAGGGGGACCACGCCAAAAAATAAAAATCGACCGAACTGAACTTAAGTCTTGTTAAAAATTAAAGTTCCCACCACAGCCTATCACAGGGAGTAAGCTGCCCTCTCAGGGGCTATGATGCTAAGACTAGGATCGTGCCTGGAATCCGTAATGAGTCTACTGTGCTTGGAAAAGGGACCCTGTATCCCAGAAGAAAAACTAAGCACGGGTAAAAACTGCTGTGGATTTTCCCTGAGAGCTAACTAGCCGGGGTTTTTAGAAACAGAGAACAAGAGAGGACCAAAACAATCAGCCGAACAGAACATAAACATCCCCAGAAGGGGCAATTGGAAGTTGCACTGATCGAGATAACCTGTGGTTTGGGTCAATGCAGAAATGCCCTTACTACAAAGCGCGTAGGAACTCAGAAAGTCAAGTGTTAGTCCGAGAGTACTTTGAAAGGTTTGATGTTAATTCATATAAACGGTTGATAACCTCCCGTAAATTAATTCAATTGCTAAAAATCATCAATCAACTACCATTTTAAATTATCTTTTTATAAATTAATTATAGATTTAATTATTTATCACAACTAATTGCTTTATGACATTGCTACTGATAAATTTAAAACGTCATATATTATATAATGCCAAAATTAAATTTTATTGATATTGTGTATTGTAAAATATTAATTTATAAATCTTCAAGTCTTGTGAGAAAAATTCTAACCTCAAAAGGTACGATTTAGAAAATAGGCACTTCAACAAATAAATTACTTTAAAAATTGATTCGTAATAAGACAACAGGAAATCCTTCATTCAATAATTGAAAATGTTTGAGTTATTTTACTTGACAAAACTTATAATACCTTGAAAAGTAATAATAATAATATGGAAAGAGCTTATGGAATGAGAAATTTTTAAATTAGCTATACTAATTCTAAATTAAACTATCAAACTTATTTATTGTAATTTATATTTCTCTGAAATTTTTCTTATCAATAGTATTAAAAATACTCTGTAGAACTATTAAAACTATTGCCCAATTAAGATAAATTCTATGAAAAAATATATTTATATAAAATATTTAATTGATTCTTGAGTAGATAAAGTTAGTGGGTTAGATTGTTAAAAAGAGTATTATTTTTGACTTAGGTCATTGCTTGATAATGGAGCACAACCCTAACTTATTTGCAAATTTTTAATCATATCCTACTTCAAAGAAGGGTAATTCGTATCTTGCTAAGGTGAAATTTATTTTTATAGCATTCAAAACCCCTTAGTGAGGTTTATAAGTGCTTTGATTTGTAGGGTATAGTTGGGGTCTTATTGGGGTTAGTAGAGAAATTAGGCCAATTTACAAAATGAGAAATAGAATTAGCGAAATTTAGGGTCGATTTATGATGAGTAATATTTAGATTTACTGCTTAAGCTTAGGTATGGTACGTGTATTTATATAGACTAAGTCAAACCTGTACTAAATTATGCAGCTATAGCAAAGTTATTACGCAAGAGTGCCTCAACTGTTAGGTATCACTGCTTGCTAGCTGTTTAGCATTTTAATTCTGGTTGTTGAACGCATCCTGCAAGAAAATAAAAGTTCTCTCAGGCTCATATTGACTTCCTCTGCGACTCGAAGACTTTGAAGTATTGGGCACACTTTCCATTAGACTAGCGAGCTGTGATGTTTCATCGCAGGTTTCCTGACATGCGTATCTCTCCTTAGACTATAGCCAATATTTATAGAAGAAATGGTATTACTTTCAAGACTGTCAACAGAGTTAAGAGAGTGATTGATTTTACAGTGCCATTTTATAGTACTAATTTAAACTATATTTATGATTAAATGCAGAGAGCTATTGATAATAACATCAAGTTCATACATGCAGATGAAGCTGTGTTTACGTTCAACACCTTTATTAATAAGTCTTGGTATAAGAAGTATGATAATATAGAAGTCTATGATTAAAAAGTTAAGGTAGTCACCCATGCAATTTTGGCTGGTATAAGTGAGGATTCAGGCCTGGAGTTATGTTATTCATCCTCGCTCTATTAAGCGAGAGTAGTATATAGAGTTCCTACATAAGCTCAGAGAGAAGTATAGTAACCAAGAGATCATCCTGTTTGTTGATAACCTCTCAGTTCAAAGACTAAGGAGTCTAAGAAAGCTTATGAAGAGCTAAACATAACTCCTGTATACAACGTTCCTTATAGCCCTTCATTTAATGGAATTGAATTCTACTGGAGTTAAATCAAGACTTACTACAAGAAGCTGCTGCTGTATCATCTTATGCATGACTTGCCCATCGATACAGTAGACTTAATTCAAAGCAGCTGTAAGAGAGTGAGCGTAGATAAGACAACAGCAAAACCCCAAAACCCCTTAGTGAGGTTTATAAGTGCTTTGATTTGTAGGGTATAGTTGGGGTCTTATTGTGGTTAGTAGAGAAAACGCATGTTTTTTATGAATTTAATGAATATTTATTGAGTATTACTGTACTTAATTCAAACAAATTTTATCTGCTTATCTTTGTGATACCTCTTGAATTTAGCAGTCTGTAGTTGTTCTAGTATATCATCTAATGATTATCGTGGATATGCTGGAGCTTTTACGATGACCATCTCATTTATCTTCTTAATTTCATTGCATATTTCATCTTGCTTAATATGTTTAGCAGCCAAACTTATTGATTATTTCTCATGTTTTGTTCCAAAGTATGACATCCTTTCCATATCGCACTCTAAGATAATTGCAGCTACCGCCCAAACATCCCATTATACAGAGCCATTTGTCCATTTCTCTCTTATAGGGAAGTATCCTGGAGTGCCTAAAACTTTAGCTAAAGTCACTATCTCTTTTCTTATTGCTCTGTTGAAATCTATGACTACTACTTCTAAAGGGCAGAGATTTAGCATTACATTTTCTGGCTTCAAATCTCTATGACCATACCCTAGATCATGGAGCTCTTTCACGCCCTTAGTCATTTCTTTGAGTATCTCATTCAAATCATCAGGATATCTATTATGGTAGTGATACTCTCTTAGAGTCATTTCAAACTTCTTTAGTCTCAATGCAATAAAACCATGACCAAGTATAACTCCGTCGAGCTTAGCTAAGTTCTTGCATTATCTTTTCTAAGCCTCTCTCAGTACTATGTATTCATTTGCACACTCATTTTAATATTGCTCTTCTTAATGAGATACTTGAATGGATATACCTTTTATGCGAATTCATCAACAACTATATGTTTTACCTTGTTAGGTATGTCAATATTCAAATAGTTTTCAATACAGCTGCTTATGTCGACTGCATTTAATGCAGGTATATACATTGCTCTCTCTTATAAGCATGCAATATATATTCCATTTGCTGGTTGGTTCATTGACTCAAACCGCTTCTATCTCTTAAGTCTCTCCTACTGCTCTATTTGTGAATCAAGAGAGTTATTTTTTCTTTTAGCAGGTACAAGCTTTTAAGTTTCCTCATCTTTAATCAGGAATTCGCTTAAATGATGCTTTTGCATATGTCTCTCTACTTTAGCTGAGTGAGCATAAGACTTCATGCAGGTAGTGCATTAATATCTACCATCTACTTTATCATGCTTGAAGTGGATCTTAGCTCTACCAGAGTGTACCTCTTTGATGTGTCTCTTCAAGCTAGACTCAATTGAGAAGAAATTTTAGCAGTCTTCACATTAAAATGTTTTAATTTTTTCTATTCCTTGCTGTTCCTTATCTTCCTCAACCAATTCAACTTATGTTTAAACTCCCATCTCAGCACTCTACTTCTTGTTTTAAACTTAAATTTTAAAGACCTCAGCTACAAACTCTAGAGCTCTTAGCTCTACCTCCTTTTCAATATAAATTACTTCTGGTTTCTTGGAGGAACCAAAGTTGAGCACTGATTAACCTGTTCCAAGAGAAACTGCCTTACGATTTAAGTTAGCCGCCATTTAAATTCAAATTTAAATTTCTATTATAAAGCTCTTAAAACCTCTATAGCTAGACTAAATAGGAGCTGCTACAGCATTAATGATGGTTTGATCTCAGTCTAAGATTTCATATTTATACTAAGTTTATAGCTATAATTTTTGTAATTTTACTCTTAATAATTTTGATTCTGGCACCAACTCAGATAAAGTTCAGGTTGGTACTGGTACCAATTAAGTTTTGAACCAGATTCGAACTTTTCCATTAAAACCTCACTGGATTAAAACTAGGTACTAATTAAGTTTTGGTACTATTAAATTGGTACCAATTAAACTTAAACGGATTTAGTACCGGTACTAAATTTAAACAAATTTAGTACTAATTTAATGGAACTAAATTGATAAAAATGGAGCTCCATCTCTGAAGTTTGTTACAGCTTCTGCGAACTTTCTCCACGTATCTTTACAGGGTTGACCTCCTATAAGATGCCCATATTTAATAGTAAGTTTTTAAACAATAGAATCTAGAAGTCTATAAATTATAATTTGAAATTCATTAATAGGAAGAGGAACAAAGATGGAATCACTCAATGATCAAATGAAAAGTGTCAAGGCTCAAGAAATGATCTCAAGATTCAGAAGTAAGGAAGATCTCTATCGATATCTAACTTTACATGGTAAGATAATTTGACGACTATTAACATCTTAAACAGTTGGATAATTCCTTCCAACGATGGAAGGTACCAAAATTTCATTCTTGAAAGCAATACTTTGCGAGGAGAAGAAAGCTTTTAAAAATAAAGAGATTAAACTAAGAGAAATTCCTAACTACCCTGAGATTTCAGTCACTAATCTTTATGAGGATGCCATGTCAGATGAGGAAGTTGTAGTTTACCTTCCTACCAAGAAACAACTCTCTAATAAACTACCAGAGAGGAACTTTTTCTTGGTGTTCTTGGTACAATAAAAGAGGGGTATCTCAGAGAAATAATTGAAGAAGCACATGAGAAACGATATTCTATCTCTCCTGAAGATTAGAAAAAGCAAGGCATTCTAATAAGCTCAGCTTGGCTAGAGGAACTTAAGAAGCATCCTTATCTTTCAAGTAAGCTTTGACATATAACTTTGTAGGAAAATCTGGCACTGGCATATATCTTATGAAAGAGCATGCAAAGGTTCACAGAGAAAGAAAGTCGCAGTCAATTTATGAGGTGAGCAAGAGGCTTTATAAAGATGTCTAAAAACCAGATGAAATGAACATAGATGCAGGAGCTGGCACTAAGAGAAGAAATATGGGCTCAAGCAAGCCATAAGAAGAGGAGAAGAATGAGAAGCCAAACCCCTTTATGGGTTAGTTTAATATGTGAACTTATTCTTCATTTAAATCTAAAACTTATTTATAAACATTCATTCTTCCCTCTCTCGCACAGACTGTTGTCTTATCTACGCTCACTCTCTTACAGCTGCTTTGAATTAAGTCTACTGTATCGATGGGTAAGTCATGCATAAGATGATACAGCAGCACCTTCTTGTAGTGAGTCTTGATTTAACTCCAGTAGAATTCAATTCCATTAAATTAAGAGCTATAAGGAACGTTGCATACAAGAGTTATGTTTAACTCTTCATAAGCTTTCTTAGACTCCTTAGTCTTATGAACTGAGAGGTTATCAACAAACAGGATGATCTCTTGGTTACTATACTTCTCTCTGAGCTTATGTAGGAACTTTATATACTACTCTCGCTTAATAGAGCGGGGGTGAATAACATAACTCTCTAGGCCTGAATCTTCACTTATACCAGTTAAAATTGCATGGGTGACTACCTTCACTTTTTAATCATAGACTTCTATATTATCATACTTCTTATACCAATACTTATTTATAAAGGTGTTGAAGGTAATCACAGCTTCATCAGCGTGTATGAACTTGATGTTATTAGTAATATCTCTTTGCATTTAATCATATATATAGTTTAAATTATTACTATAAAATGGCACTGTGAAATCAATTACTCTCTTCACTCTGTTGACAGTCTTGAAAGTAATACCATTTCTTCTATAAATGTTGGCTATAGTTTAAGGAGAGATGCGCATGTCAGGAAACTTGCGTTGAACATTACAGCTCGCTAGTCTATTGGAAAGTGTGCCCAATACTTTAAAGTCTTCGAGTCGCAGAGGTGGTCAATATGGTGTGAGAACTTTTATTTTCTTGATGGATGCTTTCAAGAACCAGAATTAAAATGCTAAACAGCTAACATGCAGTGATACCTAACAGTTGAGGCACTCTTGTGTAATAGCTTTGCTATAGCTGCATAATTAAGTACTGGTTTGACTTAGTCTATATTAATACTCGTACCATACCTAAGCTTAAGCAGTAAATCTAAATATTACTCATCATAAATAGACCCTAAATTTCGCTAATTTCTATTTCTCATTTTGCAAATTGGCCTAATTTCTCTACTAACCCCAATAAGACCCCAACTATACCCTACAAATCAAAGCACTTATAAACCTCACTAAGGGGTTTTGGGGTTTTGACTACTTTAAATATTATATTTCAATTAACTCCATAATATTTTTATAGAGTTTATGTTAAATAATTTGTTTATATTTTTTTGGTTTTCATTTATTTTATAAATCTGAAAACTCTACATTCAATTTATTTTTTTAATCATTTTATAACATAACTTAATTTAAAAAGGAAATATTAATGTTTATACCAAATTAACTTTTTCAATCATTTTATTTAATTAATGCCAGTGATCATATAATTTAATAATTATAATCAAGGAAATATTATTTCACATACTTAAATAAGAGAAAAAAGATTTCTATCAACACAGTTATCTGAATAATTTTTTATAATCATTAAAATTCATCAATAAATTGTTATTCAGAAATGAATAATTTAATATAATTCTATATTGTTTTATATATTTTTTTTAATTTTATTTTAAAACAAATAAATCTACTACTTGACATCAATAAGAATGGGTTTATATCATTAAATTTATATATGTTACACAAAGATTACATTAAAAAAATATAACAAATTTAAATCTCTTTAATTTATCATTTCAGGATTTTATGAACAAACTCCTAATGTAATTAATTATAAATATTTATAAATTTTATTTTTTAATAATGCTTTTCCACTCCAGTCTACAAGAGAAATTGCATTCAATTTTCTAAATGTAAAAAATAAATCAAACATATTGTAATTAAGTAATTTAATGTTATAAAATGTAAGCCGATTCACGCTTGTTGATAATCTTTCTCCTTATGTTTAATTAATTTGATTACTTTTTAATTTAAAATTGAATTGTTTATAATCAAACAAAAATTATAATTATTATGGACCTTAAATCTTTAAACCTGACCATCTTTTATAAAGGTACGACTTCGACAATGATGGCGAAGTTCACAAAGAAGATGTCAAAATTATTCTATTTAAAAGGGTACAATTTTATATAAGCAGAATAAATAGTTTTTTTAAGTAAAAGATTTTGCATTTGTTAATTTACACTAGTTTTTATATATTATTTAAATAATTTCATAAATATTATTAAACCTTTAAATTCTATCACACATGAAATTATCAATTAATCTATATTTTATTGACATATTATTGTTTTTATCAAATTTATTATTTTATTTGAATTAAAATATAATAAGTTTTTAAATATCATCCCTTATTTGCACTTTATAATTCATCCAATTTATAAAATAATTTATGTTGAATTAATATTTTATATCGTAGTATTTAACAAAAATCTCCTTAAATTAATTTATTATTTACAAACATGCCATTAGTTAAAGAGGATGAGAGCATCGAACAAAATCAATAATTACTATATAAAATAAGAGTAAAAATAAGAAATAAGTTTTTTAATTTTTTTAATCAATGTTCAAGTCCTATAACCTAGAAAAATATAAAATTATTAGTATTTGTTAAATTTTAATAGAACTTTAGGTAAATTTAAACCATGGTAAATATGAATATTATAGAGTCTTAAAAATGAAAGGGGAAAAGACTAATTTATTGAATTATCTTAAATTAAATATTATTTTAGACCAAAGAAGATATTAAAGAATTTTTAGACAACATATTTAAAATAAAATCATCAATAAACTTTAGCCAGTTAAAATATATTTTAAATAAAGTTCTGCTAGATTAATGCACGTTATTCATCAGATATGTTTTATATAATGATATTATTTTCTTAAAATGGCAATTTTATTTATGTTTCTATCAGTAAGAATAAAAAAAATAATAAATTTTATATAGTTGATTGTATTGATTCACTCAAGTTTGCCTTGTAAACGTTATTTTTATCAAGCTTAAATAAATTAATATGGCTATGGATAAGCATTCTCCCCACCTAATGTATACTTTTTATTTTTTAGACTGATAGAGTTTTTGACGCTGAGTAATAGTAACTAATAAACATGGTCTACGCGAGCAATAGTTTTTTAGCTATGACCTCTTATAGGTCAAAAAATTATATATAAAATCATAATAAAATTGACAAAAATTTTTAATTTTTTATATTATCGTTAATTAAAAATAAGAAATTTAACAAAATATATAAATCTTATTTAATTATTAACAATTTATAAAAAAATAAAAATTATTCTTTCTTATTAAACAAATGCAAAAACAAATAGATTTAATATATATTGTTAATAATTATATAAGATTTATATATTTTGTTAAATTTCTTATTTTTCATTAACGATAATATAAAGAAATTAAAAATTTGAAGAAAAATTGAAAATTTTTGTCTTTTTTATTATGATTTTATATAAAATTTTTGAATTATAAGAGGTCATAGCTCAAAATCTATTGATCACGTAGACCATGTTCATGAGCTACTATTACTCAGCGTCAAAAATTCTATCAGACTACAAAATAAATGTAAACATTAGGGGGGATGCTTCTCCATAGCCATTAATATTTATGTAATGGACTCATATTTAATAAAAATAATATTATAGATAAAAAGAAAAAAGGTTTTATAAAAAAACTACAAATAACTGTAAATCTTACTATTAGATTTTAGTGAAATAATATTTTATTCCCAAAAATTATTCATAATTATGATTTCTTTATATACTTTTGTAGAAATACATTTGAATTTGGAAAATTTATAATAATTAAATTAAAAATCAATTAAATTATTGGCAGTTAAAGTTGGCCAATTTAAACGATCTAGGGCTTATTCGATAGGGAATTTAAAATTAGCTGGACTTTATTATTGGCGGTACTATTTTATCGCATCTCTGGAGTGAGATAACTCAACTTTAATGTGAAGGTATAATTTAATGAATTTAGTTAAGTTTAATTAAAGTTGAGTTATCTCACTCCAGAGATGCGATAAAATAGTACCGCCAATAATAAAGTCCAGCTAATTTTAAATTCCCTATCGAATAAGCTCTAGATCGTTTAAATTGGCCAACTTTAACTGCCAATAATTTAATTGATTTTTAATTTAATTATTATAAATTTTCCAAATTCAAATGTATTTCTACAATATGTAGAATAATTATTGGTTTAAAATAGAGATTCCCTCTATCAATTTATATTTTCATGTAAAATTAATTTTAGATATGCTTTAATTTTACTTATTCACTTATACTTATGAAATTTACTAAAAAATTGGGATAATGATAATACCCCTATTATCTAGTGAAGAGAGGGTTTTTGGGGGTGCCTAACAATTATTAAATAAACAACTCGTCTTATAATGCAATATAAAATTCTTAAAATATTTTTAATATGCTTTGATATTAATTGGAGAAAAGATTAAAGGGAATTAAAGGGAAATTTTCAAATCAAACCATTAAAAAAAAGTTAAGTAATTTATATTTTTTCTAAACGCAAATAATTTTTAAGAATTTATTAACTCAGTGGTCTTAATAACATATTCTTAAGTTTAATAACTTTTATATATATATTTTGTAAAAGAAAAGTTTAGCAGAAGTTTATTTAAATTCAAAAAGAACTTTTATTTTAAATTTTTATAAATTCATCAATAAATAAACTTTAAATCTAAATGCAAATCAGATTCAAATAATTTTTTCAATAGAAAGAACTTTAATAATTTATTATAAAATATCAGAATCAAATTTTGAATAGTTTATTTGGGATAATTTTTTAAATATATATATATATATATAGACATTAAAAACTTTAGCAAATCCTCACAAAATAGTTCTTTTACTAATCAAAACACCAAAACCTCTTAATGAGGTTTATAAGTGCTCTGATTTGAAGGGAATTTGTTAGGGGTTGGGGTTATTATTACTAAAATACATAAAATTGGGTAAATTGGTATAAATTCAAATAAATGAAAGATTATTATCATATATAACAGTCATGACTTTGATATTTGATAAATTAAATTTAATGTACAGTTTTAAAATTACTAAGAAATCTGAATGTAAAATTGTCTATTGTACAATTAATTCCTGTATAAATTGCCCTATAAAATAAACAAAAAGTTAATGTACAAATCCTAAAATTGTACACGAAATGTGCAGGAAAGATCAGTGCATTAGTGCTTAGAAGTACATAAATAGCAAGCAATGTACAATAGACAATAGACAATTCGGGTTTTATGATATACTTGAGAATTGTACAAAAAGCAAAACCCGATCAGTGTTTTACCGAAGATGTGATGTATAATGTGATTTAAGTTTTGATTAATTATTAAGCGCTGGGTACTAATGTCTAAACCGGGAAATCTGAAGCACTGCATCTCCCTCGCGCCGAAGCCACTCTCTGTCTTTCCCATCACTGCGTTAGACTGCGCTCTACCGTATCGTGCCTGATCTTGATCGTCCGTGTCACTAGTGCAAAAATCGGCAACTGCAACTTACGGTGCACATGACTCTGAGAGTGTAAGAGAAAATACTGCGACTTGTGGAACTTGAATCACGGAGGAACTAATGTACCAAGCATCTAAGAGGCACTAGTGACGCGGACGATCAAGATCAGGCACGATACGGTAGAGCGCAGTCTAACGCAGTGATGGGAAAGACAGAGAGTGGCTTCGACGCGAGGGAGATGCAGTGCTTCAGATTTCCCGGTTTAGACAATAGTACCCAGCGCTTAATAATTAATCAAAACTTAAATCACATTATACATCACATCTTCGGTAAAACACTAATCGGGTTTTGCTTTTTGCACAATTCTCAAGTATATCATAAAACCCTAATTGTCTATTGTCTATTGTACATTGCTTGCTATTTATGTACTTCTAAGCACTAATGCACTGATCTTTCCTGCACATTTCGTGTACAATTTTAGGATTTGTACATTAACTTTTTGTTTATTTTATAGGGCAATTTATACAGGAATTAATTGTACAATAGACAATTTTACATTCAGATTTCTTAGTAATTTTAAAACTGTACATTAAATTTAATTTATCAAATATCAAAGTCATGACTGTTATATATGATAATAATCTTTCATTTATTTGAATTTATACCAATTTACCCAATTTTATGTATTTTAGTAATAATAGGTTTTAATGTGAAATTTATTATAAATGTATTTAATTTAATCACTCAAAATGCACTTTTGGATCATGTGAGAGAGGTCTGAAGTTTAAATTGCTTAACCACAACTCTATCTGCTCTATTGTTATGTCTGATCTTAAGTTTGGTTTTATTATTATTGATTCTGCCATGTGTTTTATTGATTGAGAGACTCTGGTATAAACTACTTGATTCTTTACTTAGCATCTTTCTCGCTCCTTGTAGAGTGGTAATCGTTGCGAGGCATATCGCACTCTATTATTATTGCTGCTAAACCCCACACATCCCAGTAAAAGACCCATCTCTCTAGTCTTCTCTTTCTGGATAGTACCCTTGAATTCCCATTACAGTTCCAAGTCTTGATACTTGCCCTCTTTATGCTCTGTTGAAATCAATTATTGCTACTCATGCTGGTGTAAAGCACATCAATATATTTTCTGGCTTCAAATCTCTGTGAACAAACCCTGAATTGTGAAGCTTTATAATACCTTGCATGGTCCGAGTTGCTATTTATCCAAGTTACTTATGATTCCTTTGATATGTGTTCCCACCGAGACCCGTACCCCCCCCGTACCCCTCTTCTAAAAAATACCCCCTTCACACCCGTACCACCCGTACCCCCCATACCCCCCCGTACCCCCCCCATAAAATCCCCCATTTCATATGAAATTTTTATCCGCACAGTCTGAATCGATTTCCTTCATGACATCTCGTCATCATATATAGATAATTTTTTATATGAAATATCATAAATTTTTGAAAATTTATTCTTTGCTTAATAACCCATAATAGCATATTAATTTCATTTTTTTTAATTTTTCAACGCTCGCCATTATTTTTTGAGTACATACTCTCATAGGAAATTATTTATTTTATGAGTAACACATTGATAAACATAATTTTATTTTAAAATGATAATTATTTATAAAGTACTTGTTATAATTCTTAATATCTTTGGGTATTGGCCCCCTGTGATGGGCCGCTAAAAGTTTTTTCTATATTTTTCTTAAATGTTCTAAAAATCATTAAAACATCAAAGTAATTTGTCATAAGTCATTAATAAGCTCCCTTATGACTTATAAAAGCAGTCTATAACAACAAAAAATATAATAACTTTTATCAATAACATCATAAAATACATTCAATTTTGAAATAATATTGCTAATTTTTTTAAATATTTTATGATTATTATATTTATTTTTTCACAAATTTATATTCTAATATCATGATTAAATGTTATAAATGCGACAAATACAATCATTTAGCATAATGATCTATAAGATTACATAAATCATTAATGTTTTGTCGCAATTATAACATTTAATCATGATATTAGAATATAAATTTGTGAAAAAATAAATATAATAATCATAAAATATTTAAAAAAATTAGTAATATTATTTCAAAATTGAATGGATTTTATGATGTTATTGATAAAAGTTTTTATATTTTTTGTTGTTATAGACTGCTTTTATAAGTCATAAGGGAGCTTATTAATGACTTATGACAAGTTACTTTGATGTTTTAATGATTTTTATAACATTTAAGAAAAATATAGAAAAAACTTTTAGCGGCCCATCGCAGGGGGCCATTACCCAAAGATATTAAGAATTATAGCTAGTACTTTATAAATAATTATCATTTTAAAATAAAATTATGTTTATCAATGTGTTACTCATAAAATAAATAATTTCTTATGAGAGTATGTACTCAAAAATAATGGTGAGCGTTGAAAAATTAAAAAAAATGAAATTAATATGCTATTATGGGTTAATAAGCAAAGAATAAATTTTCAAAAATTTATGATATTTCTTATAAAAAATTATCTATATATGATGACGAGATGTCATGAAGGAAATCGATTCAGACTGCGCGGATAAAAAATTTCATATGAAATGGGGGATTTTATGGGGGGAGGTAGGGGGGGTATGGAGGGTACGGGGGAATGGGGGCGGGTACGAGGGGTACGGGTGTGAAGGGGGTATTTTTTAGAAGAGGGGTACGGGGGGGGTACGGGTCTCGGTCGGAACAGATATGTTATGAAATCTCTTAGGGTCATTAAATAGAGTGGGAGTCTGAAAGCAACAAGATCCTTTGCAAGGAGAACAGCATCCAGCTTGATTAAGCAACTACACTCTTTAAACTTTGCCTGAGTAATTACTTGATAATCTTTTGTAACTCCATCTAATATTTATCATCACTTAAGAGATAGCTGAAGGGATATACCTTGTATGCATATTGATATATTTCTTATCAAATAAGCCTTCTAATATAAGGTAGCTTTAATGTGAAGTGTCTAGGTTAATATAGGCAAGAATAGGAATATTTTTATATTGAATTTTAATCATGATCTTTGTGATTTCTGATGCTAGTAGGTTGCGTGATTTCCTCATATATTCTGATTCACTAGCTTGTTCAAGCTCTACCACTTTCGAAGATTCTCTTGCTTTTCTTTTTTTTAGTAGCTTCAATTCATCTTCATGCTTTTCAATCTCTAAATCTTTCTTGTGAGCTTTTAAAAGATGCTTTCTTAAATCTTTTGTTTAGTATGCTGCTTATGGACTCGAAGCAATCATACTTTTCGTCTATTTTATTGTGCTTTTAGTTTACAGTTGGCTTGGCTTCTCTATGCTCTTTCGTATGCCTATACAAAACTAGATTTATGAGCGAAATCTCTCTCACACTTATTACAAAAGTATACCTCTACTTCTTCAGTTTGTCTAGGAATTTCATTAATGTCTTTCTTCTTCTCTCTCTCCCACACACTAGTTTGTCATTTATTTTCTATTTTAAAAACAGAGACCTCAAGTGACATCTCTGTTATTCTTTATGAGAGTTCATCTCGCAACTATCACACTTTTTATTGCTGCCAAAGGTAAGTCTCATTTAGTTTGATGGAAGTGCTGTTGTTTTTTTAAATGTTAGCGCTCATATTTAAATTTTAATTTAAATTATAAAACTGTCTCTAAAACTGAGAAGATATATAAAAGGTTTGCAAGTCTAAAAGTTTAGTGAAGTTTTTAGAGTATTATAGAAGAAAAAGAAAATATGAGTGCTAAGAGACGATCTAGCTCTAAATTTGGGTGAGTAAGTAACCATTTTAACTTTCAATAATAAGTTGATTATAGTATGTACCGATTTAGGAGGTGCTCCTAATTAAGTACGTACCAATTTAAATTTAAAAATATGGAACTATAACAGTAGAAATTGATATCAATCTCTAAAGTTTGAAACCAGTTCTCAAATCCTTCTCCATATCATACTTAGAGATTGACTTCCTATATGATGCCATATTTAATAGTAAGTTTGGGTTTTGACGTCCGTGCCTCCCAGCACCGTCAGGGCCTCCCACCAACGTCAGGGCCTCCCAGTATCGTCAGGTTCTCCCAAAGAGCTTCATGGCCTCCCAGCAAAAGTCAGGACCTCCCACCAACGTCAGGGCCTCCCACATTTTTTTAAACCAATAACACAATGATAATTTTATAGAAATTTTAGAATTAAAAATTTTTTTTTTCATTAACATGCAGGTGTGTTACAAAGGAGTATAAATTAACTTTTCAACATATTTAAGAAAACAATGTCTCGTTAAATCTTCTAAACAATATAAATGCATATTTTTATAATTAATAACCTAGAATATTGATTAATGTATACAAAAAGTATATTTCTAAATAAAATATTTATCTAATTAAATGATAATTTAACATTTTAACTAATTGTTTATACAAATTATTAAAGAATTAAGGTAAAATAAAATATATTGATATATGAATTTAAACTAAATTAAATGGTAATATTGAGGACAACTAACTAAACTTTTTTCATTATTTTAAGAACTAGTATTATGAATTTTTCATTTTCAATAATTTAAAGTATAATATAAGTTACTTTTTAAACTGTAAACTATCAATTTCTATTTACTGTTTCACTTGAAACTGTAACCGCAATAAACTTTCAATTATTTTGCATATATCTATATTTCCTATGATATTTTGTCGCTAAAGTCAGTTATCTAATCTTTAATAATCATCATTAAAATTGTACAAACTAAAAACCTATATTTCAACTTCCTTTAAAAATTCGCATATATTAAAATATGTACCATAAATTTATAAAATTCGGATGTTAATTAATGATAAATATTATTAATGTTTAAGAGATCAAAAATAATAAAAAATATTCATTAAAAATAGTTAATATAGAAATTTTTTATATATTAACGCTAATTATTTTAGTAATTAGTTAAGTATTAAGATTATTGTTAGTTTTAAAACAAATGATAAATGAATATAAACTTAAAATTAATGTATAACAATATAATGTTTAAAATTATAATTACTAGTTTCAGGAAAATATCAAAATTTCCTATGTTAAATTGTTTTATTATAATTGAAGATACTAACAATTAAATTTTTAAGTGTAATGTGTAAATGTAAGCAAATAAATGAAAAGGTTTAAAGTATAGATATTGTAAAAATACACTATTTTTCAAAGGATAAACCTGTGTAAAAAAATAACATTATCTATAAGAATCTAAATTAGAAAACAATTTTAGAATCTAGCGTATTTTAGAAATAATGTTGTAATTAAAATTTATAAATAATGATATCACAATTCTAAATATTGATCATACTTGCGATATGATTTTGAGTACTTAAAAATAAAATTTAATAGAATATTAAGGAAATTTGGATCATTCTAAAAAATGAGAATAATTTATTAATAAAATAGATTTTTAAAAAGTTAACTTTCGAAAAATAATACTAAAATTATATTAGTGTCTTTTAAAGTTTGTATTTAAAAAGTAATTTTTATTTAAAAATTAGTATAATTTGAACTAAACTAAGTTTAATTGAATTATATAAAAAGATTTTAATATCTTTATTATATTAACTTTTGGGAGGCCCTGACGTTGGTGGGAGGTCCTGACTTTTGCTGGGAGGCCCTGACGTTGGTGGGAGGCCCTGACGGTGCTGGGAGGCACGGACGTCAACAACCGTAAGTTTTACAGAGGTATATAATTGAAATAAATAAACATAGATTTGAATATCATTTCTTAGATCTGTAAACAAGATGGAGTCAATGAATGCTGCAATGAAAAGAGTGCAAGCACAAGAATTGATTCAAAAATTTAGAAGCAAGGAGGATTTTCATCGCTACCTAGAGCATCAAGGCAATGAGCTAAAAAAAAATAATCTTCATTATGTAGTTGGTTTGTTCCTACCAACGATGGAAGGTACTAAAATTTCATATCTAAGAGCGATACTCTGCGAAGAGAAAAAAGAATTTAAAACTTCAGATGTAAAGAATGCGGAGATTTCAAACTATCCTGAAATTTCATTGATTAACTTAGTTGATGATGCTTTGATTGACCCAGAGGTTTCGCAGTACCTGTCTACTAAAAAGCAGTTGTCAAATAAAGCGAATTTAGTGATTTGAGAAGGGGTCTAAAAAATTAATCAAAATTTTAATAATCATATAATGTATAGTTCATGTACAGTAATATACTCTTAAATGTGCCATAACCAGCTATATTTCTTGCATCTAGATTAACATCAGTTATTGTGCTAATCTCGAGATCGGTGCTCTTTCACATCATCAGGTCTGAAGCATCAATAAAAGTCGAGTTGTAGGATTATATGTTCACATCAAAGACGCATCTCGATTTAATACTGCTAATCTAAGGATCAGTTGACAGGGTAGTCCTCCATTTTATTCGGTGAAATTTTAATAAATTAGAGATTTTAATTAATTAAAGCAGACATGGTCTTAATTAATAAGTATCAGTTTAAAGTTAATTAAGACATCACTATTCATAATTCCTTATAGATTAAAATTACTAGTTAAAACTTTTATCATTAATCATAAAAATTTTAAAAGTTTTAATTTGTCTGATTTAATTAATTAAAATCTCTAATTTATTAAAATTTCACCGAATAAAATGGAGGACTACCCTGTCAATTGATCCTTAGATTAGCAGTCTTAAATCGAGATGTGGCTGAGATGTGAACATATGATCCTGCAACTCGACTTTTATTGATGCTTCAGACCTGATGATGTGAAAGAGCACCGAACTCGAGATAAGCACAATAACTTATTTTGATCTAGATGCAAGAAATAGAGCTAATTATGGCACATTTAAGAGTATATTACTGTACATGAACTATACATTATATGATTATTAAAATTTTGATTAATTTTGTAGACCCCTTCTTAAATCACTTAATTCGCTTTAAACTACCTGAAAGAAATTAATTCTTTGGCATACTTGCTACAATTAAAGGTGAGTACTTGAATGAAATTATTCAAGAATTCATTAGAAAAGGTACAGCATCTCTTCATAAGATAAGGACAAACAAGAGATCAAGATAAGTGAGAGGCTATCAGAACTGCAGAAGCACCCTAATACTTCAAGTAATATTTGTAGCTTAACTCTTTAAAAATATCTGGTAATGGTATCTTCTTGATAAATGAATAGAGCAAGCTTCACAGAGAGCGAAAGTCGCAGACAAAGTATGAAGTTAGCAAGAAACTTTATTCAAATATCTAGCCTCAAGAGTCAATGAACTTAGATGCTGGAGCTGGCAGTAAGAGAAGAAACCTATGAGGAAGGAAGTATCAGGAGGAAGAAAAGAAATAGAAGCCAGCTCCAACGAAAGAATTTTAAATTTGATTTATTTTTTCATTAACTTAACTATGAAACTTATTTATATACATTCACTCTCCCTTCCTTATCACACTTTTAAGCCAACTAATTATCTACTCTCTTCGCTAAACTTTTAAAAAAGTCTACTGTATCAAAAGGTAGTTCATGCATAGCAGTTTCTTTTAATGGCCTTTTAATATACCCCAGTAGAATTCGATTCCATTAAACTATGGGCTTTAAGGCACGTTGAACACTGGTGTTATTCTCATTTGTTCATAACTCTTCCTGGTTCCTTTTGTCTCTAATGAACAGAAAGATTATCAACAAAGAGTATAATCTCTTATTCAGGGTTCGTCTCTCTGAGCTGTTCTAAGAACTTAATATACTGCTCTGTCTTAATTGAGCGAGGATGAATAATATAAATTTCCAAACCAGCATCCTCGCTAATACCTCCAAGAATTGCCATTGTTTATACCTTGACTTTCTAATCATATACTTCTATATTACTATGTCTCTTATACCAAAAACTTCAAGATGAAAGTGTTGAAGGTAGACACAGCATCGTCAGCATGTATAAACTTAATATTATTCTATTGAGCTCTATGTATTTAATTATAAATATAATTTAGGTTATTGTTGTAAAATGGAAGGTTGAAATCAATAACTCTCTTGATACGATTCATACCTTTGTAAGTGATACCGTTTCGTTTATAAATTTTAGCAACAGACTATGCAGAGATCTTCAACTTAGGGAACTGGCGGTGAAACATAGTAGGTCGTTGTTCTAGAGAGAAGGGAACCCAATATTTCAAAGTTTTTTCATTAATAAGATTGTCAATTTGCTCCAATAGAAACTTTGAATACCTCTTAGGCTGAGAATTCACGTATTTTTACTTAAGTTATACTGCTATAAGACAGTAGGAGCGAACAGTTAATAAACTTCGCTTTAAGAGCAGTGCAATTGAATTATAGTTCAGTACTGGTTTGACTTATTCACTCTATATATCACATCCATATCGCAGATTAAACACTAAATCTATATACTCTTCATCAAAGACCCCAAAAGCTTGCTATTTTTGTCTCGCATTTAATTAATAACCCCCAACCCCTAACAAATTCCCTATAAATCAAAGCACTTATAAACCTCATTAAGGGGTTTTGGGGTTTTGAATGTGAATGGGAACAATAATTATTTTTATAGTATAAACATTTTAATTATAAGAGCAGTGAAGAAAATAAAATTGCAAGTATTTTATATATTTATTTGTTTTTGTTTATCAAGCCCAATATTAATTAATAATCTAAGACCTCTTTAAATATTTGTAAATAAACATGCATAATTTATTTTATATTTTATTTAATTATCGTAACTTGATTAGAACTCTAACTTTGATTAATATGAAGAATACATTAAATTAATTTAAAAAAATTTATATTTTTATTTTTCTAAGACCAATATATGATAAACTTTATAGAAATTTATTCATAATTTTGATAAGAACAAAGTCCATCTCCTATTAACCAATTAACCAACTTAGTAATAAAAAACAAAAGATTCTACAAATAAATTAAGTAGTATTCTTTTAACATTGAGAAATAATCATTCAACAGCAATATTAAAATTAAGTACAAAAACATAAAATAATAATTAATTAATTAATATTGAGGTTGGATTTTAGTAAAATAATACCCCTCAACATAAAAATTATTATAAAGAAAAATATAATTTGCAAAAAAACTATATAAAATATAAAATTGCATTCGGTTTATGAATTTAAATGGATTTTAAATCATTAATTTTAATTTTATTTTTAGAAATGGATAGATTTTAAATGGAAACAGTATTCTTAAACTTTATTCTTAGCAAGTAATTTAAATTTTCTTCAAATATTTTTATTTTAATATATTCTTCATTTTTTTATTAAAAAAATAGATTTTTGCATGTAATATAATTATAATATTATTCTTCCTTGATACTATTTTTAAATCTATGAGATAATAATGATTTTTGTAGATGTAAAAGTATAAAATAAAATACAAAGGGCATTGATCTATATTTGATAAATACTGATTTTTAATTTCAAAATTTAAGCGAAATTTCAGTTTCAAATAAATATATATTTATATTATTATTATTATTATTATTTCAGAAATAAAGATGGTTAACTCCAATAAATCATGATTAAATAATAATTATATAATAAAATTATAATCTAAATTAAATTTTTTTTAATTTTTTATAATAGTAGAATTAAAAATAATAATGATAAATTTTTTGAAAAAGCTCCAGGGGAAGAATAAAGCAATATTAATTATTTAATGATATATACTAAAGTTTTATGAAAAATTTCAAATATAAAATCTTAATATGTTCAATAAATATTTACTTTATTAATCAAAATGGAATTTAGAAAATTATAATCTGAAATTGGTAAATATCTTTACTCTAATATAAAATTTGAATAATTTTAAATTAATTTAAGCATTTATCAACAATCATAATAAAACTTTAACTCTTCGAAATCAACTTCATTCACATTATTTAATTTAATGATAACTTTTTATAATTATGTATATACTGAAAATTTACGAGAACTAATTTTTTTAATTAATATTTCTATTATTAAATTTGTAATAATAATTATAATTTAGATTGTCGTCCAAAGCATACATTATTTTAATGTGATATTTATTCTATATATATTAAGCCAAATCCATATCTAAGAAAAAATGCACTCTTCCTATAGATTTATAGCATTTGCTATTATATATTTTAATTATTAGATAGTCTTTTATGTGAAGATGAGGATGAAAATTGTGTTGAAATAATTAAAGAAGAAGTTATAAACAAATATACATTTTTAATTATTATGAAGTCCTGATTAGGCGTTCAGGTGATACGTTCAAGCCAATATTCCAATTTTATAATATTTTCCATAATATTTTAATATGGTAAATATAAAAAATACAATATTTATTTGGATCAAACTTAACAAAGAATATTATTAAAATTTCAAAAGTATTTTGATTTTTAAAATAGAAATTTAGTTTTCTTTTGTGATTTAAATATTATAACTTCAAAAAATTTTAAGCATTTAAAATAAAAAGAGTTTATCATATAATATAAAATTTCAATCATTTTTATTTAAATGTAAATTTTGAATGCTCTCTAATTATATTGTTAAATAATTCCCTGTTTTATAGATATGATTTTATTAAGGTTTTTCGGTTTTGTCACACTTTATAACTTAATCTTAACCAAATATAATATATCAACAATATATATTATTGAAGAAATAATTTATATATTAAGAATAAATAAATAATAACGATATTAATTTATTGAAATATATAATAAAACATCATTAATTAATTAATTAATAAAATAATTACTACAAATAAATGTATATCTATAATATGGATTTCTATTTTTGGAAAAGAAATATATTTTCATGTTAGAAATCCTAAAGATTATATTCATTTAAAAAATATTAATACAAAGTTTTTAATAATGTATTTAGCCATTAATTTAAATTATTTTTTCTATTGTACAACTAAATTTTTATTGGGAAATTTTATTAGATTCTAATACAATAATTACTGTCATTTAATTTTTAAAGTTTAAACTTGTTATATTGTATATTGTACAACTTTATTAATAATCTTTTTAAATATTGAAGGTCACCTGGTTCTTTGTTAATTGTATATTTATAGTAAATATTTAATTATTTTAAAATATTCTAATTATTCCAAATAGTTATCAATCTATTGTATTATATTTCCATGCTCAATCAAAACCCCAAAACCCCTTCAGTAGTTTGATTGAATTTTTGATTGATAAAAGTAGACTATTAGTGCATACTTTATTAGGGTTTTAATAGGGTTTATGTAGGGGTTTAATGTTTAAATATTAGTATTTTAAGTGAGTATATGCGAGGTTTGGGGTCAGTTTATGACAGTGAGTATATAGATTTATTGTTTAAGTTGCGTTATGGATGTGATGAATATAGTGAATAACTCAAGCCTATTCTAAATTACACGTCTATAGCAAGACTGTTCCATAAATCTCCTGCTACTGTTAGGTTTCACTGTCAATTAGCCTTGAATTTAAAGATAAGATCTAAATTATAAGCCTTAGTGACCATTAAAATTTTAGCAGCATCATATCGGTTATCTTATTATGACAAGACTCTTAAATATTGGGCTCAACCCTCTCTCTGGCCTAGAGAGCTGTGATATTTCATCGCCAATTTCCTGAGCTTCATATCTCTGCTTAGTCTATAGCTAACATATATTAATTGAATGGAATTTCTTACAAGACAGTCAATTGCATAAAGAGAGTGATTGACTTTTATGTTCCATTTTATAAGGATAATTTAAATTACATATTTGATTAAATACAGAGGGCTATTACTAATAACATAAAGTTCATACACGCTGATGAGGTAGTATTCACCTTTAATACCTTTATATCAAGGTCTTGGAAAAAGAGGTACTGCAACATAGAAGTATATGATTAAAAGGTTAAGGTGTAAACTCATGCTATTCTTGGTGGAATAAGTGAAGATAGTGGCCTCGACACTTATGTTATTCACCCTCGTTCTATAAAGACTGAATAATATATTAAGTTCTTACAATAACTCAGAGATAAGTACTCTGACTAAGAGATTATTCTGCTCGTTGATAACTTGTCAGTTCATAAAACTAAAGACTCAAGGAAGGAATATGAAAAGCTTAACATAACACCTGCATTTAATGTTCCTTACAGCCCTTAGTTCAATGAAATCGAGTTTTATTGGGGCTTATAGAAAGTTCATTATAATAAATTGCTGCTCTACCATATGATGCATGATTTAAAGATAGATACAGTCGATTTTATTTAGAATGCTGCTAAGAGAGTCAGCAATGAAAAAACTAAAGTATGTGCTAGAGAAGGGAGATTTTGTGTTTATAAATTAGTTTTAGATTTAAGCGAATGAATAAGTTCACACATTAAATTAACCCATAAAGGGATTTGGTCTTTTCTTTCTTTTCTTCTTCTTAAAGCTTGCTTGGGCCTATTTTTCTTCTCTTAGTGCCAGCTCCTGCATCTAAGTTCATCTCGTCTGGCTTTTATAAATCTTTGAAGGGTCTCTTAATATATTCATGCTTTACTTGAGATTTTCTCTCTCTGTTTAATTTGCTGCGCTCTTTCATCAAATATATAGCAGTGCCAGGTTTTTTCTATAAAATTAGAATAATAAACTACTAGAGATGAATGGATGCTCCTGCAGTTCCTAGAGCCATGGGTCACTGATTTTAATTCCTTACTTCTATTTTTCTTCAAGAAAGTTGATATAGCGTTTCTTGTGAGTTTCTTAAATTGCTTCATTTAAGTACTCAGGTTTGAGAGTTCCAAGAACACCAGAGAAGAATTTTCTCTCTGGCAACTTATTAGAGAGTTGTAGCTTTGATGGAAAGCAGAGAGCAACATCAGGATCACTCACAGCATCATCATAGAGGTTTGTTTCTGATATTTCAGGGTAGTTAGGTATCTCGGTCATTCTGATTTCATTAGACTTAAAAGCTTTTTTTCTCTTCACTTAGTAAGGCTTTTAAGAATGAGATTTTAGTTCCCTCCTAAATTGGCAAGAAGAGTCCAACTATAATTGATGTATTAATCTTAATTAAGAACTTACCTTGCTATACCAAGTATCTGTAAAGGTCTTCTTTACTTCTGAATTTTCCTATTAAATCTTGAGATTAAGTTCTCTTCATTGCATCATTCATAGACTCCATCTTGCTTCCACTTTCTATAAATGTTTATGAAATTTAAAACTATGGATAACCTTTCTGAATTTACTAAAATTTTACTATTAAATAGGGAGATTCAACTGGAGGTCAACCTGAATTACATATATAAAGAAAGATGGAGGAACTTCTCCAAGTTTCAGAGTTTGACTTCCATTTAAATCAAATTTTCTCTATTAAATTGCTCCTAATAATAATTAATTTAATTAGGTTTTGCTCTTAATTTATTTAAAACATTATAAGAAGGTTAAATTAAAGTTCGAGACCGTATTATGTGGTACATAATTTTGCGAGAACAAATTTAGGAGGACTACCTAACTTAACAAAACACATTTAGGTGCATTTTAATGTATAAAATGGATAAATTATTTATAAGTTATCTCAAAATTTAAGAAAATTTAAACTAATGTCACGCACTCTTTTCTTATCAAACCTCTCTAAATCTTTGAGGATTTGCTCTTACTTGTGTATAAAGGTAGTATTTATACAGCTTATATAATTATTAATAGTATTTATAAAATGAGCGGTAACTTACTTATAAAAGCGGCATTGCTTGGCATTAGCCAGCAAAAACTTTCTTTCATGAATCAAAAGAAAATTGAGACTTGTGATGCCTCTACCTAATATGAACCTGAAATTTTCTTACCTTAGGTCTCAGACTTTGAATGGCAATACAATAGTAAAATAGATATGCAGAGCTAAGAAATATAATGTAAAGTACCAATAAAAATGGTTGAAAAGAAAAAAGAAATAAAGATAGATCATTTTTGTGAAGATTGTTAGAGGATCTTTACTTATAAATCTGCTCTCAAACGTCATATTTTAGAGCAGCATTTGAATAAACCCAGGCTCTATCTAAAGCATGATAAAATTGATGGAAAATATTTCTGCCCTTACTGTAATAAGTAATACAATCATTCAAGGGATCTTAAAGTTCACCATGGAAAAAAACATGGTAAGAAGTTTGAGGTCATAGATCCTGAGACTGGTGAAGTATTTCTTTAAAAAGAAAGCCAAGAGAGCCTTTAAAATCTCTGGAGCAAAGAGTTAAGAAAGAGAATAAACTCATTAAAGAAGTGACAAACCGCCCTGCCTCTTAGATAGTAAAAATTACTCTCAAGATACATGCACTCAAGCTTCCAATATTGAATATAATTGCCCTAACTGAATGCAAAAAAAGTTATCTTATTCTTGAGGATATATTTGAGAAAAACGTAATTAACTGATAAGGAGTATGCTTACAAGATTTATCCATTCAATTACTTTAAATGTGATGACAAGTATCAAATGGAGTTTGTCAATGAGTATCAAGCTCTTACTAAAGTAAGAGATAGACAGAGCAGATTTAAAATTAAACTTGAAGCAATTCTCCTTGCTTAAAATCATGTAGCTTTTCTTCTACCTTTATACTAAATTACATTAAGAGACTATATTCAAGACTAAAGGTGTCCAAAGTAACTAACTCTTATTCTAACAAATGTCTGCAAAGGTATTGAGGAGCTGCATACTTTAGGATACGTGCAAAGAGATTTAAAGCCTGAAAACATTATGCTTGACTTTTCACCACTCAGAGTGGTAATAATAGACTTCATTAGATCGTAGAGAGTTGAGGCTTCAGGACTGGCCAACGTTCGTGGCACTCCAGGATATTTTCCAGAGAGAGAAGACTGGAGGGGTGGAGATATTAGGTGGGATATCAGGGCTCTACCAGCAATATTAATAGAGTGCGATATGTAAAGAAATGACTACTACAGTTGTAGAACAGAAAAAGATTCAAAGCAAAGAATACAGCAGTATTTAGAGCAAAATAAGATAAAAGGTAAAATGAGAGATATGGTTGAGCAAATTTTCCTGAAGCCTAACAACAGAGCAAAACATGCAATCGACTAGATAATTAGTTGGTTAGGAGAAATTAAGTTTAGAAAGTTGCCTCATGATGCCAAGGTACTGTATGATTGAATATTTAAAATACAACACCTAAAATACACACTAATTTACATTAAATTTAAAACCCTAATCCCCTACACAAACCCTATTAAAACTCTAATAAAGTATGCACTAATACTCTACTTTTATCAATAAAAAATTCAATCAAACTACTAAAAGGGTTTTCGGTTTTTGAATCTTTTAATATCAATTTAAGAATTTGATAACAAGAATAGCTTAGAATTGTGATTCTTGAAGTTTGAAAATAAGTCAAGAGAAAACTAATTTCATTTTAAGTATTAGGATATGCTTATAATTAACCTGCTCTTACAATATCATTTATAAATTGAACAATCTTTTTATGCCACAATATCTTTATCATAAGTAATAATCTTAATACTTCTTATTTTCTGCTTGTAACATCTTGATGATATTAACAATGAGAGCAGGATTAATGAACATTACTATTTTAATTGTGTATTTTTACTGCTCAAAATATAAAAAAAATCATAAATTGTATTAAAATTATAGCAAGTATCTTTGGTATAATAAATAGAATTAAAATTAACGATTGAAATTTATAGTTACTTCTAATATTGTAAAATCCTTAAATTCATAGACTCTAAAAGCACAAATATTTAT
This sequence comes from Oxytricha trifallax, assembly GCA_000711775.1. Lineage (NCBI taxonomy): Eukaryota > Ciliophora > Spirotrichea > Sporadotrichida > Oxytrichidae > Oxytricha > Oxytricha trifallax. The sequence continues at coordinate 98,467 of ARYC01000408.1, read as the reverse complement.
AAAATTTAAATAAATTATTTTACTTTGAAGAGACATTAAAATCTAAATATTTTAGTTTCAGGTATCATTAATTAGCTTGAAATGTTAAATTATTTTAATATCAAACCTCAAAATTATTTATAATAGCAAAATATACAAACATATTATAAATTCATTAAGATTTGCTTTTACTATTAAATTATTCTTGATAATGAATTAATTTATTAAATGATGATAGAGGACATGAAACTATGGTAAGCGTTGTCGGAGTGTTCGTCAAAGAATAAACTCCTGAATAACTTCCAAATGGCGATATATTATTCCCAATTAAGTTATCATTTCTAATTTTTTAAATAATATTATTTATTTTACACTAACATAAAGCATTTTAAATAATTAAAAATCTCAATATAATAATTTCCTGGTCATAAATAAAGAACGATTTATTGTATATTTATATTTTATAAATTACATATTAATTAATATCAAAAGATAATTAAATTTTAATTTTGAAAATATTTTGATCTTATATTTTTAACTGATATTTTCAGAAAAGAAGCGTTCTTTGTTATTGTTATTATTTGCATATTTATATAATTTTTGCACAGTAAAATAATTTGAATAAGAAATTATATATTAGAATAAAAGAATAAATCATTTACTTAGTTGCTTTTGCCAGTTTTAAGAGTGATAATTTTATGATAAAACTTACTTTAATAGTAACCATATTCTTTTACAATTTTTTAAATCTAATTTAAAATGCTCATGTTTCCATATTAAAATAATAAAACTCATCATTATATATATATATATATATATATAAATGATAAAGTTTCATTTCTTAAAAGAGTATTAAATCAATGTATTGTATATATATATATATATTGAATTTAAGTATAATATTAATAAATTACTAAGTGGCATAAAAAATCTATAAAATTATATATATATTAGTTTGATTAATAAATCGAACAATTTATTTAAAAGACGCTGAATCAAGAATTTATTGGATGAGCATTTTTGATAAAGTTCTAAAAACTAAAAGTATTCATAAATTCTACTCAATCTCTTTTTATATTTTAAAGTAAAATATAAATTAACAATATTGATAATTTGAATTAATTTTAATCTTTTTTGTTTAAAAATTATATAATTCAATTTAATTATATTTAAAATTATATTTTTTAAATTTGAAAAAATATTTAATTAAATTTAATAAAAATAATCTTAGATATAGAGAACTTTTTGATTTTTTTTAGATTTCTTTAAAATTAAAAAAAACTTTTTTGTTAAATCAATCGAATAGAAACTTGGCGAAGGAAAATACGGATAAGTGCGAAAAGCAATAAATAAAATTACAAACGAGGAAGTTGCAGTCAAAATATAACAAAATCATTATTTCTTAACATTTTCATATTTTTTTAATGTAATTTATGACAAATATAGAAATATATTTTAATTAAGAATAAATTCAATAATTATCTAAGAGTTACTAAATATTCAAAAATTAAATATATTGTTTTGTATATTTGACTGAATATTTTAGCTGAAAATTTAATTTGAAATGATTTCTGCATATTATTAGGAAATTTTATTAGATCTTTCTTTTATAAAATTTTGTTTTTAGGTTTTCTTTAATTTATGGCATGTTTAAATATATTTTTCATAAATATCATTTTAAAACAATAAATTATGCATCTATTATTATACTTAAGAAGAATGTTGACGACCAAGAAGACTTGCAACTTCAGCTGTCAGAAATGGAAATTTTGAAGGTTTGCAGTCATCCAAATATCGCCTAATTGATTGACATTTTCGAGTCCAAAAATCATTCATATAAAAATAAGCTATATTATTCATATATTGTAATGGAATTATTGAAAGGTGATAACTTGAGTAACTATCTTAAAGCTAAATAAAAATATAAATGTGCTCATTTTAAAGATAATAGCAGCATTTTTTAAAAATGTATTGCTTTAAATAAAATAGAAATTTAGGATTATAGAAAATATAACAGTCAAATATTTGTCCTAAAAAAAAGTAAAAATCTAAAAGTTTTTAATATTTCAAAATTTTAATTTAATTTTGATGTTTCATAGTTGAATACATAAATATATACATGTTCATATGAAAATAACATACTTTCTAAATGAAATATTGTTAAGATTAACTTATTGACTCATTGATATCTACATTTTAAATAAATTCTTAACATTCCCAGTATTAATTTGAAGTTAGAAAATCATTCTAAAGAGGGAATATGAAATAATTGAATCTAAGATTTTTGTTATTAATTGTTTTATTTAATCTCTCATTCTATATAAATTGGGGAATTTTAATTTACATTATTCTTAATAAAAATATATGAAAATAGTATCGTATAATATTGTTAAAAAAGTTTTAAATATTTTCTCTTCATTTATTATTTAATTAAATTACATGGCACACAAATAATCATATTATAAACTTACTATATTTTTAATATATTATTTATTACTTTTGATTGACAATTTCTAATTAAAATCTTCAATTATCCAAAAATTATTCATAAATGTTATGATTTTTATTTTTAAATATTCTGAAAACTTGTAAATTTTATTTTTTCAATTAAAAATATCCACGTTGACTTCATTTAGTAATTATTCACAAAAAAATGATAAATAAAGATTTCATTAAAATAATATTATTTGTAATTTAATTGTTAAGCTAGGCAACATGAATTAAAAGAGGCTCGCGTCGCTACTTTAATTTATTAAATTGCTTCAGCCATTAAGTACCTTCATTAATATTTGAATAAAATAAAAAAGAAAAGGTTTATATAAACTTAGTCATGATCTTGGTATAATATAAAATATAATTATAAGAAATACTTAAACTTATAGTAAATTAATATTAGATTTTATAATGCACAGAGATTTGAAGCCTGCCAATATTTTAATGACTGATGAAAGCGATTAAGCATAAGCAAAACTTGCTGACTTTGGATTTTCAACTATTTATAAATAAAATCCAATTAGTAAATTTTAAATAAAGTAAAGACTCTTATAAAAGAATTTTCTTAATTCTTAAGAATAGTCTTTACTAATGATTTGATTATTTAAATTTATTCAAATAACTATTGTAGGGCCATCTTAACTCTTAACTGATGGTTTTGGATCATTAGTAAGTGACATTATTTTTATTTTTAATATGCTAATTTATAATATTATAGCTTTTCACAGCTCCTGAAATTATCGGAGGGTGCCCTTATGGCAAAGAGATTGATTTGTGGAGTCTTGGAGTTATAATGAATATTTTAATTTAAAGATTAATTTATGTTGATAGTAACAAAGAAAGCTAAATAATATTAAATCTTTATTTACAAATTTAGATTTTATTCTATAATTTTTAATAATTGAATTAGGTTATATTTATTTTCTAATCACTTTCATTAAAACTAAATAAAAGTTTTAATTAAGATAGGCTTATGAAAATAAATTTAATAATTGTATTCTTTAAATTATTTGCATTAATCTATTTTTATATACTCATTCTCAATATAATTAAATGTATAAATCTTATCTTCATAGATTGTTTTCCTATATAATATCATCTTAATATTTTATTTAATAAATTACTTGGGGTATCTAAAATTCATCACCTTAATTATAATATTTATATTTATTTTACAGTAAATTAGTATCCATTAATTTTAACTATTTACAAATGTTAAATTTTATAAACGTATTTTCCATAGATTTTCTTAAAAAATAAAATATTTTATGGTAAAATTTAAATTGTTGCTGCAAAAGTAAATTAAAAGTTCAGGAACTTGTCAAATTATTGAAGCCAAACATACTTAGAAAATGTCTATAATTTTACTATAATAAGAAAATTTCTAAATTAAATTATAATCGTATTATTTAGTCTATATTTTTTGAATTTGAAGAAAAAGCTATATTAATCAACATTTTAAGTACAATTTAATATATCAAGAATTTATTTCCTTAGAGGATGAATGGTTTGTCTTTCACTTGATTTGATTGCTGCAACATGCGATTACTTTTATAGAGTAAACTGTTGAAACCCTTCATATAGTCGCCTCCATTATTATTGCTTTTAAGGTCATGCCATCTTCATAATCTGCTATTATCTTGACTTTGGGATTTACATATATCTCACTTTAAACAAGTTAGTTGAAATGCTCTCACTCCAATAACTTATTAGTTGCCAAATCATTTTATAGGCAGCTTTCTGATCATTCCCACTTTCCAGGGCAGATTATCTTTCGTAGCTGCTATTGAATGACTTCCACTCGACGAGCATCAATCGTTAGGAGTAAAAACGTCACAATTTTGATAGGAGTCATCAAAAACAAATCTTCAACATAGAAGCTTGCAAATTGATTTGCATTTGAACTCTTTGTACGACTCCACGTTTCATAGGTTTCATCAAAGTAAATTTTTGATGGGATTCGATTAGGCTCATTTGCTGATGACTGAGATGCTTGAAAGTATGAACGAGAATGGAAATGTCGGAGGTCTCGGAGGTTCCGGAGGTCTCGGAGGTCCCGGAGGTCTCGGAGGTTCCGGAGGTCTCGGAGGTCCCGGAGGTCTTGGATGTCCCGGAGGTCTAGGAGGTCTAGGAGGTCTCGGAGGTTCCGGAGGTTTCGGAGGTCCCGGAGGTTCCGGAGGTCTCGGAGATTTTATAGTATAAATTTGAGATTGTTAATGCTGCTTAGAAAGTGGTCGAGAGATGAGGGGAAATGCAAATGAGCACTGATTAAAGGCAAAGCGAAATAGCAAATGTTAATAAGTCTCCATACTTTGAATTTTTCAGAACTTCCCAATAGTTGCTGTCTTGGGATAAATAGTTGGATATTGATTTACCTGGGCTATTGTTCAAGCAACATTCACTGAACTAATGCCAACCTAATCATAGAACAAATAGAAAGAGAGATGTAAAACTCATACAATCCATCTCACGTTATCCTGAACTTTAATGATTTCACTAGCGGCTCGATAATAACTTTTAAATTATAAATTTCAGGATAATTTATCTCCAACAATTCATATACAGCAATCTCAGGATGATAGACTAACATGGGACGATCTCAAGTGTAGAAGATTTAATAATTTTCCTGAGGTTCAGATGCAAAGATCCTGATAATAGCTCAGCAATCTACCTTAGCTACTCGTTGATAAGTAAACTTACAAGTATCCCTCCCTCAATAGTGAAAGTTATATGCACAATAAAAAGCTAGCAAACAAAAGCTGAAGGTTATGTTTCAAAACTTGGAAAGTTATCTGACGACAACATTGAATTTCTAACAAACTAAAGTACATTACAGAAGCAGGTAGGAATGACACTTGGAGAGAGATGAGTGATGTTTCATAGAATATATCCTGAATCAAAAATATCTCCCTCCAAACTTTCCAAGCTATATAAGGACTTCGGCATTAAGAGAAAGTTTATAAGCATTCGCAAGTACATTAGCCCGCTTTAAAATCATAAAACTCAGGAGCTGTACCTAGAGATAAAATATAAAATTACTAACGCACTTAATAAGGGAGGAAGGTTGTCTTTATCGATGAAGTCATATTTACTTACTCGACCAATCTCAAACAAGAGTTCAGCAATCGATATCAAAACATTGAGGTGAAGGACAAGTTACAATTCACGAAGAGCATTGCTGTAGTTGCGGGAATGTCTCCTAACAAGGGTCTAGAACTGTATTACAATTACGAGAAGTCTGTGGATATTGAAAAGTTTTATGATTTTCTCATTGGGTTACAAGAATAAAACACTGAAATCATGCTTGCTATTGTTCTTGACAATCTAAGAGTACATCACAGCAAAAGGATAAAAGCTCTAAGTGAACAATTGAACATGACTCTCATATTCACTCCTCCCTACTCACCTCAATATAATCCCATTGAGAATTACTTTTCGGTACTTAAGAATTAATTCAAGAGAATGAAGATGAAGATTGTCGGGCAAGATCAGAGATTCGATGCTTAGCAAGTATTGAGAAATGCCTTTAGCAGCATTGATGATGGTATAATACGAGAAATTTGCAAGAAAAAGTTGAAAACGTTTGATTTATGAAGTGAATTAAATTATGGCTTGTAAGCTCAAATATTAAATCTTAAAGCATTATTGTTCATCATTCCAGTGTCTGATTGAGATTCGAACATGGTGGAGTTCGCTTCTATTAGGCGAGCACCATCATTTGGCCTACTTCCTTTGCCATCTGAGGCATTCTCGATTCCCTTGAATCGTTTAAGCGACAAAACTTTGGGAGGAGACTATTTAGGTTTTCTGGCTTTCATCAACTTCGCTGATGCTTTTAGAGGCTGCATTGTCCTTCCAGATTTTTCTAGTTTGTATTGTGTTAAGGAAAAGTAAAATACTTGAAATAAATGGATGGCTGGTTAGCTGAGAAAACCAGTTATCTGATATAAGTATGAAGTCATTCTTCTAACTCTGGCAATCTAAGCTGTTCCTCATCACTCTGGACTTGTTGATTATGTTGGTAAGATAATCAGGCTAAATTGTATTGAGGACGTTGAAAAAATATTGTCTATCAATAGGCTTTGATTTCTCTGACATGTCTGGCAAGTATATCCGGAGATCTTGATCGTCACACACCTGCAAGTAAAGTTATCTCACTGAAAGCTCATCGTATTTTGGGACCTTAACCATCTTGATCTGATCCATCTTCAGAAGTTGCTTAGTCCCCTTAAATATTAGCCTCAGGTATTCTCTGTTGACTCCATTAATAGGAGGCATGTAGTATCCCACTATGAGTATTAAGGGCCAATAAATTTACGAATCTCAGTAAGATAAGTGTAAATGTCAAGCTTAGACTTAAATTTCCCACCAAGCTCGTGAGGAGTAATCTTTAAGATGCTGTCCTCAGCATGGCCATCGCTCATCTGAAATTGCTGATAGGATCTTTTTATAGAATTTGTGTCCATAAATGTTATTACCTATATCAAATTAAAAATAATTTATAATCACTTTCTTAACTATAAGGAAAACAGCTAATAGATTCAAAAACTTACATTGCAATGTGGAAAGATTTTACATGTAATAGATTTTCCAAAAAAGTAGGGGGGGGTTGTGATCATTTTTTTAAAAAAATGTGATTTTTTAGGCTTGTAATTTTTTGTGATTTTCTGTGATTTTTTGTGATTTTTTGTGATTATTGTGATTTTTTTAGACCTTTTTGTGATTTTTTTGAAAAAAATTTGTTGTCAAAATTAGGGTCTGACCACCCCCCCCTTTATCAATTCATATCATGTGAGATGTTTTAGTTCCAGATTAAGTGATTTAAATTTAAATTATTTAAGATAAAAATAATCACAAAATCATAAATTTGAAAATGAGCGACTCTTCAGAATCAATGTACGATAGTGATGATTCTCGATTTTAATCAAAGCTGTCAACCACCAAATCTATGCTGTCAGAAGTATCGAAATCAACTGCAGACATCAATAAAAGAGAGTTAAAGTAGAAATGCAAAGAAAATCGAAGTAGAATCTAGAAAACCTATTCTGAGTTTAAAAAGTTCTAGGACCAGCCTGAACCGAAGGCGCCATGTTCTGAGTCCAAAATTATTTTGGGCTTGATAACCAACAACTATCAAAAAACTTTCAAAGACATACAAGACCATCCAAAGTTATCGGAATACCCACTAAACGAGATAGACCGTGAACTATTATGAAATTATATCCGAGTCAAGAGATAATCTCTGAGGCGAGCTCTTGGTGGAGCAAAGATTAAGGAAGACTCATGTTTATAGAAAAGAGGATCAGCTTAAGTGATGCCATCCAAAACTAGCAAAAGTAATCAGAAGTTAAGAATCAAAACCTCAAGCGACGGTCCTACTATAGCGAGTTAAGCTTTCAATGAGATCTAAAAATTATCATTCTTCCTCATTCAGCATTTTGCAGAGCTTGATGAAGGGTTTCAGAATAGTTTAATTCAAAAAATAAATCATTCCCTCATTCAAGATAAAGAGTTCTATGATGACAGTGTCGATTGTCAGCTGAAACATCAACAGTAGCATATAATCTAATTGTTCTAAACTAGGGAGATTCAACAAATTGAGAGGGAACTCAAGAGTTACTCACAATCACAAATCCTCAAATTTCACTTGGCTGCCTCTACCTCTATAAAAGAGTTGCCATTGGAAGGTCAAACTCTGATTCACACGCTCTATCCATACTTAAATCATAGCGTTGATACTCAACTTTTTGATAAAGAGGAGAGAACAGTTTTAGGGACGATGGCATCATCAATAAACAGACATCTAAAAGATAACAGCTAACCAATTACAATTGGGTTGATAGCTCTTGCTAGATCTGAATTCACTTTCATCGCTGTAGACTACCTAATCTCTGGAAAGCCTGGAGATATTCAAATAGTTTCTTGTCAAGAATGGGTTCAATGAAAAAGAGGCTGAGGTAATCGTCAAAAACAAAAATAATTTTCTATACAATGACTTCATATCAACATTACAAAAGGTCAACAAACTCTTCAGGGAAGATCTGATAACCTTGATTTCAATAACGAAGGTTAAGCAGAACCCATCAAGCATTCTACCTGAGCTTATAGGAGTATTCTCATAGAGAATTCTTCTCACGATGCTCGCGAAGCGTCCGTACATTAACTTACAACTTTTGAGCGATTAATATTGGTGCTTTAATCTGTGAAGGACTTTGAGCTTGACTAGTTAGGGTAAATATTTGAACAGGATGATACTTTGTGGATGTCTGAGCTCGGTAAACTACACTCTAGCTCTCAAAATTAAAAATCCTAATCTGAGATTGTATCCAAGAGTGAGTAAATTTGGTTAGAGTTTTCAAAGACTGTGAATGGAGATCACTAAGTGTCAATCGATGAAATTTCTAGATGCTCGTAATAAATGTAGGAAACTTGTCAAGATTACAAGCATTCAGTTTACTAATCGACAATGTCTGCGATAATTTTGAGTCATCAGCAGAATAACATCTAAGTTTAAATGCCAACTGCATCTGGAAAAACTTGGATTCAGGGGCTATTGGCTTGTTATTGGATTCAACAGGGCAAGAAAGTACTTATAATTGTTCCAGATCAAATCCTAAAATTACAAACCTAGAAGTTTCTTCAACCACTAGGCATTTAGCTGCAGATAGAGACCATAGAAAACTTTTACTAAGCTAAGAAGCCTTACGATGTTCTGATCATTGATGAATTCGATCAAATTGCGTGGAAGCATCCCTTTCTGTACTATGATGGTAAAATGTATGGACTTTGGGATTTAGGATTGAGCAAGTCTTACATGTTCAGCGCTACTTGCGATTTAGGCATTCAGAGAGTCCTTGCTCAAGTGTGTATATCACCCAAAGTTCTTAAGTTCAAAAGTGAATACGAACTTTTGCATTCATTGAGTCAAGATTAGGGAGGAGAAGTCATTGTATGCTCAAGTGTGGATGATAGATTCACAAAACTAAAGGAAGAAATTAAGGAGTGCTGTCTCATAGGTCCTATCATAGTTTTTTGTAACGATCATGAGAAGCCTATTGTTCGAGACATGACCACCTCAATGGATCTAGTAAAGGTGAGAATGGGCATCTCTCTAGCAACCTTGGATGAAATTCAATCATGGTAAAATGGAGTTTTAATCCTTGGCAATGATGAGAGTTATGGCTACAACACAAGGTTTAGAACTGATGCTCAAGTACTTATTGCATGCGAAGTCAATTCAGAGAGCCAATATCTACAAATGAGGGGTAGGAGCTCGAGGAATATGGGAGCATTGCAGTCAAAATATTTTCCAGTATCTAAATTGCCAAAGTAACAGATTTTGCATAAGATGAAGTAGATATCAATTGAAAAGCTCGATAAACTCGAGCAACTTGTAGCACTCATCTATAAAAAACGATTCAGCAAAGTTCTACTTGAAGCAATATCTGACGCATAAAAAAGCAGGATGTTGTAGAGACTCTCGATGATCTAAAACAATTGGTCGGGGAGGCTGCATTCAAAAGGCTATCATAGAACAAGTAAAGTTGATCTATGATGAAAGAACTAAAATCGTAATCTACTCCTATATATTTTATGAGTATGTCAATCTCTAATTTAATCATTCACTCAAATTCAAAAAATATAGACTAATTCTATGGAATTAGTTATTTTTATAATTTGTACAAAGAATACAATTATAGAAATAATTAGAAAAACAGTATAAAAACTTAATTATATCTTGCACGTATTATTAACTAAAGAATACCCTTTCTATGATTAAACCTAAGATGCACTGAAAAGAAAAATTATGTTTGAGAAATTTACATTTTAATCTAAAAAATGGGACTCAATCAGTGCTGAAGCCAAGCTCCTATGTGAAGGAACTTTTTTATTTTTATAAAATAGTTTCAATAGTAAATAAAATAGAAATTTTATATTTATAAAGGTCTAAACCCCTAGATTTAAAATGAGAAACGAATAAGGTATTAAGAAAAATTAGATCAATTTCTAAATAAAAATTATTATAAAAAAAAAGATATAAATTCTTTTTTTATATCAGATCAGAATTATAAATAATATTATAACATCATCAAAAACATTAGGATTGGTATTTGAACTTGTAAAATAAAACAAAAAAAATTAAGTTTTGTCAATCTCATTTTACAGGTTTAAGTTCTTTTATTATAGATTTTATTTAAAGTCTTATTTTTTTGATTGTATTTAAGAGAAATTAAAAATTAATCAAGATTTAATTGAAGATCTTAATTATAAAAACATTCTCAACTCAAGGTAATGTAAAGTTATCTATTATATGCAATATATAGGGTATAAATTTTTAATATTGAATATGGTATTTTATAATAAGATATATAATACCCATTCTTTTTCTTCCAGCATTAAGACACCCAAGATGAGAACTATCATAACTTATTTTTTTTTGACCAGATGAACAAGTTAGACCAAGCACTTTTTATTGACTGAGCCTCAAATTTTCAATGCTTCATCATTTGCATCATCGCAGTTATCTCGATCTTTTTTCGTCATCACCTCTACACATAAAATATAACATTAAATTTTATCTGTATTGAATGCATAATTTTATCTTCTGTCTAGTATTTATTTAATTAATGTGGTTTTATTAACTAAGAATAAATAAAAACGATTAACAGTTGACTAGGTGCTTGAAAGTGAATCATTTATGCGTGAATAATTAATGTTAAATTAATATTAAATATTCACTATTTAATACTAAATCAAACCAGTTATTTAGTCGGAAGTATCAAAGTGAATTTTAAATGGCATTCATGAACATAAAAATCTCAGAAAAATCAGCTAGCTTCCCTAGTAGATTTTTTCCTATTCAAGATGTTACATAGATCAGAGCCGGTATCTTCATGCCCAAATATTGGTTTTGGAGTTACAATCAATATAAGGAATGGCGAGAAAATTCTTACCAGTTCCACATCTGCTGAGAATGCAGTCCCTGTGTTTTCCCAGGCAAAGTGTGTGAAAAAATATCTAATCTTTGTTTCTCTTGTCTTCATCTTCTCAAAAGGGAATCATAAATTAAAAATTTATTTTTATGATAATAAAATAAATTTCCCTAATTTATAACCAAAAGAATTTATAATATTTCAATGAATGGTTTAAAATAAACAGTGCTACAACAAGAGATTCTTTGAATAATAAAATTTAAATTGAGAAAATCTAAAGTAAGAAATGTGTTTAAAAAAATTAGTATTTTTCTTAACTTTATTAATTTTTTTATAAGTTTTAATGTAAAATAAGTTTCAAAAAATCACAAATTTAAAAACAATTTTTTCCCATATATATTTTAAATAGTTTCTTTAACAAAAGATAACAAAGTAAACATTTTTTAAATCATAAATGGTATAAAATCGAAAAAATTATTTATATATATATATATATATATATATATGTGAAAATTTATAAATTATATATTAATTAAAAATGCATAGCCCAACCGAGCTCTCCACTATCACAAATATTTAATTCACCAAAGAATATCAAGACTACTTTAGAAATTAAAATTAATTTAATAATTAACCAGTTATTAGTTAGTTAAGTTATTAGAAAATTAACATTAAGGGGGGAAAATACTGAAGGTAAGTCTCCCTCCCGACCTCCCCTGTGGAAGCATCAGGTGTGGTCAACACCAATCTTGACCGTAGAACAAACTTTTTTCCTTTCTTCCATGTCGCCACTCCTGATTTCCAAGCCGGGTCATATGCTGCCATTTACCGTCATCCCAGCTCGGGACGAGTATCCAGTACTTTTTACCAGGTACAGACACTACAGAACCCTGGGATATTCCGTGCTTTTAGACAGGTAAAAATATCAGCGAACCCTGGGTTTTGAACACCCTACCTATCAGAATTGGTCAGTCAAGCAACTGTCTGGACAGTAAGTCCGAGACTATTAATTAACCAGTTTAATACTAAAAAATCAAATCAGATATTCAACCTTCGAGTCTCTGAATTAGTTGACGAGGATGATAAACGAAAGGTTTATAAAACCATATCACTTTATAGCCTACCAATTTCTAAGTTCTGGAAGTTTCCAGGAACAAAGGTTTAGCAATCTATGAGATTCCATTAAATAAGAGGAATGATAAGAAATTACTGTGATTTCACACCAGTAAAAGTGTATTATCTATTCATTTACTAACATAGAGTGAGAACCTAATATAATTTTATATAAAGTATCTTATCACATCAACTTTGAATCTCTTCTTCTGTCTTTTGAGGTAATTCGAACATCAAATTTATTATTCATCCCTATTATTTTATAACCTATCAACCAAAAAATAAAGGTAAATCCTCATTTGAAAAAATCTCTACGAACATATCTTTTTGGGCTTTACTTTGTATTTTTATGTAATGAATTATTAAAGTTTTTGTTCCTTAAAATACAAATTCCAAATTATTTAAAGTGATATAAAATATAATTTTATAATAAATATTCAAATAATATTTTTTTATTTATTTAAACTACTCTTCCAACCCTAAAGTTCAAATTTAAGTATATTTTATTTTAATTTATTTTATTTATCTCGTGCAAAATATATATATATTGAAAAAAAAGGATTAATATTAAATTATTTTTAAAGTAAAATTATAAAGTTGTCCAAGTTTGCACTTTAAAGATAAGAAAACAAAAATAATTAATATTGAATAAATGAAGATAATTAGAATTTTATAAAATTTATTAATTATTTTAATAATAAAATGCAAATTATGTATTTTAATTAATTTTTCAAATGTGCATCAGAATTTTAGGTAAATCCAATTGAGTGAATTGTATTCTCTATAAATTTAAAGCCCCACTATACATAATTCAATGTTTATTTTTTCCCCTTTTTTAATTTAAAAACTTCGAATAAGTAAATTTTTTATCTGATATCTTTAATACCTAGTTTATGCACAAAATTAATCAAATCTAACTAAATAATTATTTTATATTATTTATATATATATTTAAACAAATATATAGTTTCTTTAATTTTAACTAAAATATATAAAATATAAAAATTACAATTCAATTTAAAGACATTAATAATTATCAAGTGGTGCAATTATTAATTCGATAAATAAATCCTAATTCAATATTCAAAGAGTATAAAAAATATGATTATTATGATTTTAAAAATATTCATATTATAAAATTGTATTTCTTCTAACAATATTTCCAAATTTAAATTAATTTGGCCAATAAAATTATATAATTTTTACAAATTTTATATAACAGTTAGGGGGGAAATTTCCTGCCCCATTCATAAAATATATAATTTTTATAATTTTCAAAGAATCTTTATCATAAATTATGATATAGTTATTTTTATTCTAGCTATAAATATTAATTATAATTTGATAATGAATTCACATTTTAATGAAAATCACATTAATTATTAATAAAAAACAATTATTTTAGCCTTGTTTATAATATATAATTTGATAAAGAATAATTATGTATCTTGAAAATTATATATTAATAAAAGTCTTTTAGTACATTATAATGATAATGTTAATTGAAATTGAAATTTCTATGTTTCAAATATTTTTATTGCCAAACAATATATTATTTAATTTTGGGAGCAGAAAACTTACGGAGGGTGCGGGAAACTACAGAGGGGCAGGAAACTCTCCCCCCAACAACTATAATATAATATAGAGATTTCTGATAATTAAAATTATACAACTTTTTAATAGAAAAGTATTTTTAAATTTAAATAAGCATTAAGAAAACTAAATTCTATTTTTTTGTTGTTGTTTATTCCTTACAAAAATAAATCATTAATTAAAATAAGTTGTGATATAAATTATTTTTCATTTGATTTTCTGAGGGGGGGGAAGTTTTCTGCTCCCAAAATTAAATAATATATTGTTTGGCAATAAAAATATTTGAAACATAGAAATTTCAATTTCAATTAACATTATCATTATAATGTACTAAAAGACTTTTATTAATATATAATTTTCAAGATACATAATTATTCTTTATCAAATTATATATTATAAACAAGGCTAAAATAATTGTTTTTTATTAATAATTAATGTGATTTTCATTAAAATGTGAATTCATTATCAAATTATAATTAATATTTATAGCTAGAATAAAAATAACTATATCATAATTTATGATAAAGATTCTTTGAAAATTATAAAAATTACATATTTTATGAATGGGGTAGGAGACTTCCGAAGGGGGGAAGAAACTACCATTTTTGGGCAGGAAACTCCCTCCCCCCGATTTCCTTATATATATATATATATATATATATATATATATAAAATTCTTTTTTATCAAATTAATATTAAGAAATAATTAGAATTAATTTAAAAATATTCCAATTTTGTACTTTTTTTTATTTTGTTTAGAATTGCCAAGAAGTAAGATTTAAAAAATTGCAAAACACCGCATTTTTTCTCATTTTTTATGATTTTTATTTTTGACGATAATTTGTAACACAGCAAAAAATTATTAAAATTACATTTTCAATTAATAAATAGAAATGTTAGATATTAAAATTTGTTTTCAACACGGTTTCTATATAAATTTATAAATTATCAATTGTGCTTATACATTTCTAAGGAAAATAAATTTACTTAAAAATCAATATAATTATAATTATTTATTCTTCTTTAAGCCACACACTAGCTGATAAAGATTTTTAATGTAAAAATTAAAGATTTTTTATAAAAATATTACGCTTTTAAATCTAATATATCTATATCTTATTCATGGATGTATTTATATGCACTAATTCTAAAAATGTAAAGAAAAAGACAATTAGTAGTAAATTTAAAGTTATAATTATGTATTTATTATATTCTCAAGTAATTTTACTTTAATTATTATTTTACTAATGTGTTAATTAGATTTTAACTTAGTTATACAATCATAGAAAAAATATAAATTAAATTAACTATATTTTTCTATAATTATATTATAATATCAGAATCAATTATAATATGATAATAATAATAATAAAAATAATATTAATAATACCATTCAAAGTAAAATTATTGCAACAGACGGTTCTAATTAAATTAGAATACATAAGAGATCACTAATACTTAAAACACCCTCTCCAAATTATAACAAAAATAAGTTAAGAATTCAAATGAGTAATTTAAAATAAATTCTTGAAAATTGTTATATTCTCCTTAAATTTAAATAATTTAAATGGGTAATATTGTAGTCAATTACTAACTGTGTTATTAATTGCGATCTGCAGTAACAATTGTGAACTGTGGCAACAATAGCGAACTGTAATAATATTTTTAATTTTATGCGAGAGCAGGCAAAATAATTAAAAAGCAGGGTCTTAGGGGTGCAGCTCCCAGTGGAAGGTGGTTTCGGGGGAGGGCAAAGCCCTTTCGCGAAAAACCAATTTGACCTCTTTTATTAGTAAATTTATATAATAAGTTTGAGATTTAATCGTTAAATATTAATATATTGTTAATATTAAACGTCTGTTAGATATATTATTAACGGTCTTATGATTTTTAATATTATGCTAAATTTCTTCTCCATAATCAAAACCCCAAAACCCCTTAATTAGATGTTTAAGTGATTTGATTTGTAGGGTATAGTTGGGGTCTTATTGGGGTTAGTAGAGAAAACGCAAGTATTATATGAATTTAAAGTATATTTAATGATTATTAGTTTACTTAAATCATACGAATTTTATCTGCTTAACTTTGTGATACCTCTTGAATCTAGCTCTCTGTAGTGGTTCATGTATGTCTTCTAATGATTATCTAGGATAAGCTGGAGCTCTTACTATTATCATCTCTACAAGCTTCTTAATTTCATTGCAGACATCTTCCTGTTATATATGTTTAGAAGCCAAACTTATTGATTGTTTCTCGTGCTTTGTTCCAAAGTAAGACATACTTTCCATATCGCACTCTAAGATTATTGCAGCAACTGCCCATACATCCCACTAAACTGAGCCATTAGTCCACTTCTCCCTGATTGGAAAGTATCCTGGTGTGCCAAGCACCTTAGCCAAAGTCACTATTTCTTATCTTATCGCTCTATTTAAATCAATGACGACTATTTCTAATGGACAGAGATTTAACATAACATATTCAGGCTTCAAATCTCTATGCACATACCCAAGTTCATGAAGTTCTTATACACCCTCAATCATTTCTGACAGTATCTCATTTAAATCATCTGGGTATCTATTATGATAGAGATACTCTCTCAAAGTCATTTCAAACTTTTTTAGTCTTAATGCAACAAAGCCATGCCCAAGAATAACTCCATCAAGTCTAAGTAAGTTCTTAAACTATTTTTTCTAAGCCTCCCTCAGTATTATGTATTCGTTTGCAAATTCATTTTGATACTGCTCGCTTTTAATGAGATATTTAAAAGGATATACTTTGTAAGCATACTCATCAACCACTATAAGCTTAGCCTTGTTTGGCAGGTCAAAATGCAAGTAATTTTCAATACAGCTTTCAATATCAATTGCATTCAATGCAGGTATATAAATAGCTCTCTCTTAAAGACATGCTATAAGAGTACCATTTGCTGGCTGATTCATTGATTCAAAACGCTTCTGCATCTTGAGCCTTTCCACTTGTTGTCTTTATGACTCAAGAGAGTTATTTTTTCCTTTAGCAGGTACAAGCTTTTAAGTTTCCTCATCTTTAATCAGGAATTCGCTTAAATGATGCTTCTGCATATGCCTCTTTACTTTGGCTGAGTGAGTATAAGACTTCATGCATGTTGTGCACTAATACCTACCATCTACTTTATCATGCTTAAAGTAGATCTTAGTTCTATCAGAGTGTATCTCTTTGATGTGCCTCTTCAAGCTAGACTCAGCTGAGAAGAAATTTAAGCAGTCTTCACATTAATATGTTTTAACTTTGTCTATCTGTTGCTGTTCCTTTTCTTCCTCAATCAGTTCAATTAAAGTTTAAACTCCAACCTCTGCACTCTTTTTCTTGTTTTAAACTTCAATTTTAAAGACCTCTGCTTCAAACTCAAGAACTCTTAGCTAAACCTCTCTCTCAATATAGATTACTTCTGGTTTCTTGGAGGACCCAAAGTTGAGCTATGATTATCCTGCTCCAAGAGAAACTGCTTTGCGATTCAAGTTAGCCGCCATGTTTAAATTCAAATTTAAATTTCTATTATTATGCTCTAATAACCTCTCTGGTTATATTAACTCTGTATAGGAGTTGACCCTACAGCAATAATTGTTGCTTTTGAGGTGTTAGAGATCATATTTATGTTAAGTTTATTACTATAAATTCTCTAATTTCATTCTTAATAATTTTCATTTTGGTACCAACCAAGTATAAAATTGGATTGGTACTGGTACCAATTAGGTTTTGAACCATTTTGGAACTTTTCCATTAAAACCTCATTAGTTTAAAACTAGGTACTAATTAAGTTTTGGTACTATTAAATTAGTACCAATTAAATTTAAACGGATTTAGTACCGGTACTAATTAAATTTAAACAAATTTAGTACTAATTTAATGGAACTAAATTGATAAAAATGGAGCTCCATCTCTGAAGTTTGTTACAGCTTCTGCCAGCTTTCTCCACGTATCCTTACCAGGTTGACCTCCTATAAGATGCCCATATTTAATACTAAGATTTTTAACAATAGGATCCAGAACTCTATATATTAAAATTTGAAATTCAATAACAAGAGAAGGAGCATGGTGGAATCTATAAGTGCTGCAATGAAGAGGGTTGAAGCTTAAGAAATGATATCAAGATTTAGAAGCAAGGAAGATCTCTATCGATACCTCACTCAGCATGGTAAGCATGTGACATATACTTAATCATATACTATAGTGGGTTTATTCCTTCCAACGATGGAAGGTACCAAAATTTCATTCTTAAAAGCTATACTCTGCGATGAGAAGAAAGCCTTTAAAAACAATGAAATAAAGTTGATAGATATACCAAACTACCCAGAGATTTCAGTCACTAATCTCTACGAGGATGCGATGTAAGATGAAGAGCTGGTAGTTTATCTTCCTACTAAGAAACAACTCTCTAACAAGTTCCCAGAAAGGAGCTTCTTTTTTGTTGTTCTTGGCACTTTAAGAGAGAGTTATCTCAGAGAAATCATTGAAGAAGCTCATAAGAAACGCTATTCAATTCTCCTGAAGATTAAAAGAAGCAAGGCATACTAATAAGCGAGACCTGGCTCGCTGAGCTTAAGAAGCATCCATTCTCTCTCGTAAGCTTTGATTCTTAACTTTGTAGGGAAACCTGGAACTGGTGTATTCCTAATGAAAGAGCATGCGAAGGTTCACAGAGAGGGAAAGTCATAGACTCTTTATGAAGTTAGCAAGAGGCTTTATAAAGATGTTTAAAAGCCAGATGAAATGAACATAGATGCAGGAGCTGGCACTAAGAGAAGAAATGTGGGCCCAGGGAAGCCATAAGAATAGGAGAAGAAAGAGAAGCCTAATCCTTTTCTGGGTTAATTTAATATGTGAATATTTTCATTCGTTTAAATCTAAAACTTATTTTTAAACATTCATTCTTCCCTCTCTCGCACAAATTGTTGTCTTATCTACGCTCACTCTCTTACAGCTGCTTTGAATTATGTCTACTGTATCGATGGGTAAGTCATGCATAAGATGATATAGCAGCAGCTTCTTGTAGTGGGTCTTGATTTAACTCCAGTAGAATTCAATTCCATTAAATTAAGGGCTATAAGGAACGTTGTATACAGGAGTTATGTTTAACTCTTCATAAGCTTTCTAGACTCCTTAGTCTTATGAACTTAGAGGTTATCAACAAACAGGATGATCTCTTGGTTACTATACTTTTCTCTGAGCTTATGTAGGAACTCTATATACTACTCTCGCTTAATAGAGCGAGGGTGAATATCATAACTCTCTAGGCCTTAATCTTCACTTATACCAGCTAAAATTGCATGGGTGACTACCTTCACTTTTTAGTCATAGATTTCTATATTATCATACTTCTTATACCAAGACTTATTAATATAAGTGTTGAAGGTGAATACAGCTTCATCAGCGTGTATGAACTTGATGTTATTGTTAATAGCCCTCTGCATTTAATCATCTATATAGTTTAAATTATTACTATAAAATGGCACTGTAAAATCAATCACTCTCTTCACTTTTGACAGTCTTAAAAGTAATACCATTTCTTCTATAAATATTAGCTATAGTCTATGGCGAGATACGTATGTCAGGAAACTTGCGATGAAACATTACAGCTCGTTAGTCCAGTGGAAAGTTTGCCCAGTACTTAAGCGTCTTAGAATCACAGAGGTCGTCAATATGGATTTGAGAGAACTTTTATTTTCTTGCTGGATGTTTTCAAGTACCAGAATTAAAATGCTAAACAGCTAACATGCAGTGATACCTAGCAGTTGAGGCACTCTTGTGTAATAGCTTTGCTATAGCTGCATAATTCAGTACTGGTTTGACTTAGTTTATATTAATACTTGTACCTTACCTAAGCTTAAGCAATAAATCTAAATATTTCTCATCATAAATAGAGCCTAAATTTTGCTAATTTCTATTTCTCATTTGCAAATTGGCCTAATTTTTCTACTAACCCCAATAAGACCCCAACTATACCCTACAAATCAAATCACTAAAACATCTAATTAAGGGGTTATGGGTTTTTGAATGCCTCAAATAAATATGGTTCTATTTATTCTGGGTTTCCTGGCAATGTATTATATACATGTTCTATGTGATATTTGAGAACTACCTATAGTCCTTCAATTAAATTACTATGTTACATCGTTCTTTATATTCCATTTTGTGATTAATGTATATGTCTTTCGTGTATCATTTCAAGCTCTTCCCAATTTATGCCAATATAACTTGCCCACCCATCTGTATGGATAACACTGTCTCTTTCAACATTTTCTCAAATTATTTCCTCTAATGTTTATATTGTCCTATTCAAGGCACTAAATATTTTACATCTTTAGCTTCCTTCTTCTAAAAACCAAATATCCATATTTATCTGTCATATATTTTATCCTCAGGATAACTGGACTTTAAAGATCTATATGTCCATAACGACTCGTCCATTTGGACAATATATTTTAATAAAATTTTATTGTTCTATAAACATTTTATCTTTGATAATATTTCTCAAATTTTAATAAATTTAGCTAATGGACTATTTTGTAGTTCTCAACTATAAGTGATCAGATAGGTTTTTTACCGCTTCAGATATATTGATTCTAGATGGATTGAAAGTAACTTCGTCAAGAATTTCTAATTACATGTTAGAAGGAAAGTATATAGTAAGTCCTTATCTTATAGACTTTCTTGATCTGCATTTATAGATATCACATTTATATATGAAACTTCTAGACTTTTAGTTATGTTATAAAATTTGATAGACATCTAGGATTATCAGCGTATGCATTAAAGATTTCTTTTAAATATACCTAAGTCTAAAAATCTTTTGAAGAAAAATAATTCCATTTTAATTATTATAATATAAAGATTAAATTTCAAACTTATTACATCAATTTACAAACAAAAGAGGTCAAATGGGTTTTTCAGGGGAAGGCAAATCCCTCTCCCAAATCCCCCTGGGGCTGCCACTCCCTAGACCCTGCAATTACTTTTTTATTGCATTGAGATAACAAGGGGCTGCACCCCTAAGACGCTGCTTTTTTATTTATTTTGCCTGCTCTCGCATATAAAATTAAAAATATTATTACAGTTCACAATTGTTACCACAGTTCGCAATTGTTACTGCAGTTCGCAATTGTTACTACAGTTCGCAATTTACAACAACACCCATTTAAGTAAAGTATTAAATTTTAATTTTAGGGATGATGAGATTGAAGAATATAAAATAGAATGACATACTAAAGGATCCGTAAAATTATATAGAAAGGTTTTCAAATATTTTTTTGAAATAAGTTAAAAGTTATATTAGATTAATTATTATTTAGTGCTCACTGAATATATTTATTTCTTTGATAAGATTAAATTTATTCATCAAAATATTTTTTTATATTTGTTATATACACAATTAATTTGGACCTTTAATCAAATATAAATCTAATTTAATTTGGATTAATATATATATATATATATATATATATATATATATATGGCAAAGTAAAAATCCAAATTCTTCGTTAAATATCAAATAATACATTCTTTTTAACTAAATATATATACGCAATATCTGTAAAATAGCGGTTAATAAAACCCTGTTAGTCAATTAGGAATGAAGATTAGGGATTAAGAATAAAAAATTAAAATTAAATTATAATTGGCTAAATTAATTATAATTAGGCTGAAAACAAATATACGCACCCTGATTAGTTTATTTTATAGAGACAATTATTCGAGTCAATGGTTTTAATAATTAGCCAAAACTTTAATAATTTACCCCAATAATAATTTATTCTTAACTTTATTTTTCTAAATCCCCAATCTTCATTCTTAATTGACTAACGGGGTTTTATATAGGTTTATTTAAAAAAATTATATTTGATTATTTTAGTTTCTTATTTAAATTCATATAAATATATAATTTAAGAATTATAAATAAAGCGTTGTTCTTAGGAAAAATATAAATGTTTGGTAATCAAATATTTTCTTAGATTATTTTCAGTTTGTATTCATAAGACTGGTAGCTTGCAGAAGAGATTATAATGTAAAAAATTCAATAATTATTTCCATTATATTTCATTACGTTTTCAATATATGTACTATTTTCAAATTTGAAACCACAATAGCCATAATTTGATTAACTACAAATAAAATTTCCAATTTAAATACATTCTTACATATATAAGATATATATATTTGGGTTTGAATTAAATCATAAATTTATAAACTTGAGTATTCACTTTCAAATCAATTTTTCGATATTAGATTAAATGTTCCGGGTTACTTAGCCTATTTTAATTTTAGTTTCAGACCTTAGCTAACTGGGAATCTAAATTTATTAGATATATTTATACAATAAAATAAAAATGGACTTTTAAATTAGCAAAATAAAAATAAGATTAATGATTGTGATAAATATAGCTTTAATTTCATCATATAAAAATTAAAGATCAATAATTTGAATATATTCAATATTCATTATTAAACCTATTTTAAAAATTTAACCAATATATTTGGGAATGAAAAAATTAAAATGAAATTATATGGAAAAAATTATTAATTTATGGGATAATTATTGAAAATTTTACTTCTATTAATTTTTATAAAATAATTCAATCAATAACTTCAATTTAATTCAAGACTAATTATTCTTAAACAATAATAATTTAGAAGTACTTTAATTGTTTTATGTCTCGAATCATAATTAATAATAGAACATGGGTTATTATAAGGAAAATTGATGGAAAATTATTTTCTTGTAAATTATGCTTTATTTTATAGACCTTGGATTATATTATTATATAATTTTTCGAATCAATCTATTTTTCTCACTATTCCTTTATTTCATTTTTGCTTTAAATTTGAGTTATCTTACATATTTGATAGTAAATTTAAGGTAGTTAAAAAATCAACAAAAGATTATATATAAAATTAATATTATATTTGTTATTAGCATTAGTACTTTAAACAACACTAAAATAAAAAATTATTTGTGATTGTCAATGATGTTTATAGCATAATGCATTAAATATCTTTTATAATGTAGATGTAAAATTAATTTTAGTTTCAAACTTAATAGTAATTTAGAGCTTTTATTTGAGTTTTATAATAATTATTAATATCATTAACTTTATAAGATTTTAATCCAATAAAAAGATAAAAAGAGTAGTTCTTAATAATTAATTTATGAAATTAGTAAATATTTTTTTATCATGATTTATTCCTATAACCAAAGAATTCATTAATAAACAAGCTAACTAAATTATTAATATAACTTTTAAATTAACACGATAACACTCATATGCTTCCAACTACTCCAGAGAAATATTATTAAAATTAGTTTCATAATATATTAAAGGAGAAATATATTATTTATGTATTTGTATTCTTATAAAAGCATAATTAAAAATAGTCAACCCACCTTATTACTTAAAAATAACAAGCTATAAAGAGGATTTTAATCCCTTAAGATAAAAAGAGTTGTAGACAAATTCTAAATCTAATTCTGAAGACAGGTGGTCTTCCAACTCTTCATAGTAATAATCCAAGGTAGAAAGGATGCATATACAGAGATATGAAATCTTAGATGATAATAATAATAATAATAATTAACTCGGCATCGAGGGGTCAAGCCCCCCTGAGCATAATCATTAAAAAAGGACAAGTCCTTTTGAAGGTGTGGCTGAGCCAACTTCTACCTGGTACAGCGATGTCCCTAGCAGGGCGCAAGTGCTGATTAGTTTTCATTAAAGTTTCATCTTAACACGACAGTCGTAAGCTACAACTGAAGGATCGGGATCCTCATGTGCTAAGTAGTCATCCATTATGTCTATGTCAGCATTAACCTGGTAGTGGTTGGAGTGCTGATTCATGGTCAGATTCTGGTCAGAATTTAAAATATACCGAGCTGGACCTTAATTTGACGTCATAACTTAAGCTAGGTCAAGATTAATGGGAACCTAGTTAATAGGAGAGTGGGGTCTGTAGTCCATGTTAACTCCGACTCCGGGTTTAGAACGATAAGGAATGTGTATCGTTTGGTGTCGACGGGGTTAAGTGTCATTTTCTTCTTCTGGGTCCTCTTCTCCTAGGGTGACAGGGTCAGGCTTGTGTTTTTGTGATTTCCATCTTTTGACTTGGGATTAGTACTTAACCAAGTTTTTTCCAACTATGGGAAAGAAGAACTGGATGGAATCACGAAGGGCTTCCATTTAAGCGTTCAGGTATTATTGAACTAGCAGGCCAGCGAGACCACTAGTGGGTTGCCTCTTGAAACGGAGCTTGTTTGCAAGTAGGGTAATCCACTACCTCGCAACTCTACGGATAGACTTTGGTTGAGTGTTAAAGTTCGTCATCTCGTATATTAAGTTGGATTCTAATTTAATAATATCTTAGATGATCAAGAAAATATTTCAAAGGACTTTAATGAAAACGTTATTACTTAGAATAGAAAAGAATTGAGTAACTTTAATAATTAAAAAAGATAACTATAAGTATTAATTACAACTATATAAACTTGCTGATATAAATAAATTTCATTTTCAAATTCATTTAATAATGCTAAAGGTATTATCTAATTTTTTTATAATTTTTAACATAAAAAATCCTAATTATATTTATTAAATTATAAAAGGTAAAATCTAAGAATGATGATATTATATAAATTGATTAAATTAATTTTCACAATTTTTGTAAATAATTTCATTATAATTACAAAAAATTTATTTTTATCAGTAAATATTACCTAATATGAGTAAAATAATGCTTCAATATTTGATCTTTATTGTTCAATTTTAATTGAAATTTACATAAAGCATTATGACATTTTTAATAGTTTAAAGTACAAGATATTAAATTTATTAATATTAATCACTATAAGTTTAGAATCAGTTTATTATTAAATATTAATGTTTAAAGATATTGAGATTATATGTGAATGTAAACTTTTTCAAATGATTATACTTTTAATAATATAAAAAACCTCATATCTTTTTTTAATGCTCTTTATCCATTTTCAATTAATTATTATAATTTATGATACTTATCTATAAATCAATATATTTTAGATGAAATTAATATTAAAATATTTAAATGCTAAAACTTATTTTTACAATTTTATATTATAACTTGCTTGGGGATATTTTATGCTATATATATATATATATATATATCAATAAAAAAATGATAACCAATAATTAATTATTTTATTTATCATGAATATATAAAGATTCTTAATTTGAATTTTATATAATTATTGTAGGAATACATTTGAATTTGGAAAATTAATTTAAAATAAATAAATATTAAATCAAAATCGTGGCAGTTAAAGTTGGCCAATTTAAACGATCTTGGGCTCATTCGATAGAGAATTCAAAATTAGCTGGACTTTACTATTGGCGGTACTATTTTATCGCATCCCTGGAGCGAGATAACTCGACTTTAATGTGAGGGTATAATTTAATGAATTTAGATGGGTTTAATTAAAGTCGAGTTATCTCGCTCCAGGGATGCGATAAAATAGTACCGCCAATAGTAAAGTCCAGCTAATTTTGAATTCTCTATCGAATGAGCCCTAGATCGTTTAAATTGGCCAACTTCAACTGCCACGATTTTGATTTATTATTAATTTAATTATAATTAATTTTCCAAATTCAAATGTATTTCTACAATATTATTATTTTAATTTATTTCTATGAGTACAATATTATTCCTTATTTCAAAGATATATATTTGGACTTAGCAAAAATATTGTTTTTATTTCTAATTATTTTGTAAAATAATCACACAATCCTTTTTTTTAAATAAGAACATTTATATTTTATCCTAAATGAAAACCCCAAAATCACTTTTTGAGGTTTATGACTGCTTTGATTTGTAGAGAATTTGTTAGGGGTTGGGGTTATTAATAGGTTTTAATGTGAATTTTATAGTAAATTTATTTTATTTAATCACTCAAAATGCACTTTTGGATCATGTGAGGGAGGTCTGAAGTTTTTTTACTCAACCACTATTCTATCTATTCAATTGATATGTCTGATCATGGATTTTGCTTGATAATCACTTACTCTGCTATATATTTCATTGAAAGAGAAACTCTATTTTTATCTATAAATTGCTTTATTCTTTGCTTCGCATCCTTTTCACACCTTGTTGAGTAGTAATTGTTGCAAGGTGTTCCAACAAAGACCCCTCCCACTCCCCCTCCCAATCCTAAAACAAGACCCCCTCCCACCCTAACTAGACCCCCCTCCCACTCCAACAACATCCCTATTCATATGAAAATTTTGATTCTCGATGTTTAAATCATTTTCCTTCATGACATCTTGATCTCATATATATTTTTTTACATAAAATATATCATTTTTTCAAAAATATTTTCAACAAATCAAATGCTACTCTTTAATAAATTTCTTATTCCACAACTTTCACTACGTCCGCCGACTTTTACATAGAGATGCTTCCATTTAAAATAAATTAAATTTATATTTCCATTTGACTCGATAATAGTAGAATAAAATTTATGAGCCAACAAACTCATACAACTTTATTTAAACAAAGTTGTAATAACATTATTAATCTGTATTCGAAATATGATTAATTTTTATAATTAATTTTTCCAATTTTCTATATTTATTACTATTTTCATTTTTATAGAAACTAATTGTTATGGAAAATTCATGTGAAAGAAAATTAAAATAATACCTATTTTAAACTTGTATTATTATTTTCAAATTAACTATCTTTAAAAAATCAAGAAGTTATTTATATTTAAATCAGTCCCTTTACAAACTTATTAATAATACATGTTTAAAATAGGTATTATTTTAATTTTCTTTCACATGAATTTTCCATAACAATTAGTTTCTATAAAAATGAAAATAGTAATAAATATAGAAAATTGGAAAAATTAATTATAAAAATTAATCATATTTCGAATACAGATTAATAATGTTATTACAACTTTGTTTAAATAAAGTTGTATGAGTTTGTTGGCTCATAAATTTTATTCTACTATTATCGAGTCAAATGGAAATATAAATTTAATTTATTTTATATGGAAGCATCTCTATGTAAAAGTCGGCGGACGTAGTGAAAGTTGTGGAATAAGAAATTTATTAAAGAGTAGCATTTGATTTGTTGAAAATATTTTTGAAAAAATGATATATTTTATGTATAAAAAATATTATGAGATAAAGATGTCATGAAGGAAAATGATTTAAACATCGATTATCAAAATTTTCATATGAATAGGGATGTTGTTGGGGTGGGAGGAGGGTCTTGGTTGGAACAGCGAGGCATATCGCACTCTATTATTATTGCTGCCATTGCCCAAAAAACCCATTGAAAGTCTCTATCTCTCCAGTCATCTCTTTCTGGATAATAGCCTGCAGTTCCCATAACAATTTTAAGCCTTGACACTTCTACCCTTAATGATCTTTTGAAGTCAATAATTGCTACTCTTACAGGTGAAAAGCCTATCATAATATTCTCAGGCTTTAAATCTCTATGAATAAAGCCTAGTTTATGTAGCTTTTTAATACCTTGTAAGATTTAAGTTGCTATCAAAGCAAGCTACTTATGATTCCTTTAATCAGAAATGAAATCTCTGAAGGTCATATCATATAGAGGCACTCTAAAAGCAACATGATCCTTGGCAAGGAGAATAGCATCGAGCTTGATCAAGCAACTACACTTTTTAAACTTTTCTTGAGTGAGTACTATATACTCATTTGTAAACTCCATCTAGTATTTATCATCAATTAAGAGATAATTGAAGGGATACACCTTGTATGCGTATTGATGATCATTGATAACTTTCTTATCAAAGGAGTCTTCTAGTATATGGTAGCTTTAAAGTGAAGTGTCTTGGTCAATTTAGGCATGAACAGGAATCTTTTTATATTGAATCTTGATCATAATTTTTGTTATTTCAGAGGTTAGTTGGTTGCTTGCTTTCTTAACGTACTCTAACTCTCTAGCTTGTTCAGGCACTACGACCTTAGAATATTCCCTCGCTTTTATTTTGTTGAGAAGCTTCAGCTTAACTTCTTGATTCTCAATTTCTATATCTTTCTTGTGAGCTTTTAATA
Organism: Oxytricha trifallax; assembly: GCA_000711775.1. Lineage (NCBI taxonomy): Eukaryota > Ciliophora > Spirotrichea > Sporadotrichida > Oxytrichidae > Oxytricha > Oxytricha trifallax. The sequence continues at coordinate 70,269 of ARYC01000408.1, read as the reverse complement.
GATGCTTCTTCAAGACTCTTGTATGAGAGTATTGCTTTTGGCACTCAAAGCAGTCATACTTTCCATCTATTTTATCATGCTTTAAGGAGACAGTGGGCTTGGCTTCTCTATGCTCCTTCATATTTCTGTACCAGCTTGATTTATGGGCAAAATCTTTCTCACAAAACTCACAAAAATAGACTTCAACTTCTTCAGTTTGTATAGGAATTTCATCATTACCTTTCTCCTCCTCTCTGTTTCCCACATACTTATTTGCCATTTATTTTCTAATATTAATTTCTATTTCAATAACAGAGACCTCAAGTGATAGCTCTGGTAGTTCTTTATGAGATTTCATCTCAAAGCTATCACACTTTTTATTGCTGCCAAAGGTAAGTCTCATTTAGTTTAATGGAAGAGCTGTTGTTTTTCTAAAAATGTTAGCTCTCATATTTAAATTGAATTTAAAATTATAAAACTGCATCTATAACTCAGAGCTCATAAGAGAGCTTTGCAACCCTATAAGTTTGAAGGGAGGTTTTTAGAGTATTAGCCAAGAAAAATGAGCACTAAGAGACGAACCAGCTCTAAATATGGGTGAGAAAGTAAACATTTTTAAGATCAATAATAAGTTGATTACAGCACGTACCAATTTAGGAGGTGCACCTAATTAAGTACGTACTGCTTTAGGAGGTATTTTGCCATTTTATGATTAAAATTTGGGTGCTCCTAATTAAGTACCAGCATTTTAGGAGCTGCTCCTAATTAAGTACGTACCAATTTAAATTTAAAAATATGGAACTATAACTGTAGAAATTGATATCAATCTCTCAAGTTTGAAACCGGTTCTCAAAACCTTCTCCATATCCTTCTTAGAGGTTGACCTCCTATAGGATGCCCATATTTAATAGTCAGTTTTACAGAGGTATACAATTGAAATCAATAAACTTTAATTTTAATATCATTTCTTAGATCTGTAAACAAGATGGAGTCAATGATTTATGAAATGAAAAGAGTGCAAGCACAAGAATTGATCCAAAGATTTAGAAGCAAGGAGGATTTGCATCGCTACCTGGAGCAGCAAGGCAATGAACTCATAGTGGCTAACTTTTATTATGTAGTTGGTTTGTTCCTGCCAACGATGGAAGGTACTAAAATTTCATTCCTAAGAGCGATACTCTGCGAAGAAAAGAAAGCACTGAAAACTTAAGATGTAAAGTTTGCAGAGATTCCAAACTATCCAGAAATCTCAGTGACTAACTTATACGATGATGCTATGAATGACCCAGAGGTTTCGCAGTACCTGCCTACTAAGAAGCAGTTGTCAAATAAACTACCTGAAAGAAACTATTTCTTTGCATACTTGCAACAATTAAAGGTGATTACTTGAAAGAAATTATTCAAGAATCTCATAAGAAAAGGTACAGCATCTCTTCAGAAGATAAGGATAAACAGGGGATCAAGATAAGTGAGAGCTGGCTATCAGAGTTGCAGAAGCACCCATATATTTCAAGTAAGATTTGTGGTTTAACTCTTTAGAAAAATCTGGTACTGGCATCTTCTTGATGAAGGAATAGAGCATGCTTCACAGAGAGCGAAAGTAGGAGACAAAGTATGAAGTCAGCAAGAGACTTTATTCAAATATTTAGCCTCCAGAGTCAATGAACATAGATGCTGGAGTAGGCAGCAAGAGAAGAAACTTAGGAGGAGGGAAGCAAGAAGTAGAAGAAAAGAAAGAGAAGCCAGCTCCCTCTAAAGAATTTTAAATGTGACTTATATATTCATTAACTTAACTACAAAACTTATTTATATACATTCACTCTCCCTTCTTTAGCACACTTTTAAGCCAATTAATTATCTACTCTCTTCGCTGAGCTTTTAATAAAGTCTACTGTATCGATAGGTAGGTCATGCATAAGATGGTATAGCAGCAGTTTCTTATAATGACCTTTTAGTATACCCCAGTAGAATTCAATTCCATTAAACTATGGGCTGTAAGGCACGTTGAACACTGGTGTTATTCTTAGTTGTTCATAACTTTTCCTTGTTTCTTTTGTCTTATGAACTGAAAGATTATCAACGAATAGTATAATCTCTTATTCAGGGTACTTCTCTCTCAGCTGCTCTAAGAACTTAATATACTGCTCTGTCTTAATAGAGCGAGGATGAATAACATAAGTTTCTAAACCAGCATCCTCGCTAATACCTCCAAGAATTGCCATTGTTTATACCTTGACTTTCTAGTCATATACTTCTATATTGCTATGCCTCTTATACCAAGACTTCTAGATGAAAGTGTTGAATGTAAACACAGCCTCGTCAGCATGAATAAACTTAATATTATTCTATTAGGCTCTGACTCTCAAGAATATCAGAATTTGTCAAACTGGCAAACTGAGTTGTAGAACTTTGAATCTGAACTGATTGAAAGAGAGAGTAATCTCACCTAGTTAGAGAAGAACTTTGAAAAGGATAGAAGAGAAGCGCATTCAAGTATCTGATCTGATCGTGAATCAAACAAACTTTGGGCAGCTGATCTTAAACAGAAGGATTGAGAGTTGAAATAAAAAGATTCAGACATCAAAGCCAAGACCAAAGAGATTGATTCTGAGATAATTTCTTTGAAGATGCAATAGTAGTCTCTTGAAAAGAAGCTCCAAGATAAAGATAAGCATATTTTCAATGTAGAGAAAGAAAACTTTGATAAAAACTAGGCATTTTAACAATTAAAGAACGATTTCGACAATCTCTCTTCAAACACTTGCATTGATTTAAACTAGACTCACTGCAGGACCTTAATAATAATTAATATAATTGTTAATTGAAATCCTGCATCCAAGCTTGTGTGTTGGGAAATTTTAGCCTCTCGTAGCTCAATCTCTAAATTGAATTCAATATATAATTAATAATTATTGTAATTGAGAAAATTATTATGAACCATTCTTTAGATATTTTCTTGAAATATGCGATTCCTTTCAAGAAAGCAAACAGTCACAAAAAATTCAAATTCAGGAAGCCTTTATAAAATTTATTATTTTGCTTTTATTATATAATATATTGAAATTATTTTAAAGCAAGTTCGCAACCTAGGCATAGTCCATGAACTCCATGACAGTCTTCCTATGAATGTTCAGATGCTTTTCAAACCAACTTGTGATACAATTCTAGACTCCTAAGAGTAGCTTGATTTTACAATATTTTTAATATTAATTAATGAATTGATCTTTCAAAGTATGCAGTCCAATTCATCTTGACTGATGAAGAGGAAGATTATAAAAATATTCAACTTGATTTATAATTTTATAGGCAGAGCTCAAAAATCAGTAGGAGACTTCCCTCGATCACCAAGTGGACGAAGAGCTTCTTGACATGATGAAAGAAGGAAACAACAACAACTAGAGTGCTCAAATGCAACAACTACTTCCTCAACAACCATAAAAAATCTATTTTTTTATTAATTATTAGCAATTTAAATTTAGCTTATAAAGAAAGAATATGAATTAAAGTTTATTATGAATTTAAAATTACATGATTAAAGTTAAGTTGAAAGATGAAAACACACAAATTTTTCTTTATAAATAAATTTCATTAATATAATGAATTTCTTTCAATAGAATGAATTTATATAATTTGGGTTCTCATAAGGGCTCAAATATATATTTCATAGATACTCATAGTTATTTCAAAGCTGATACACATTAATTAATACTCTCTGCATTTAAGTTGTTGTTGTAAAATGGCAGAGTGAAATCAATTACTCTCTTTATACGATTTACACCTTTGTAAGAGAAACCGTTTCGTTTATAAATGTTTGCAGCAGATTATGCAGAGATCTTCAACTCAGGAACTGGCGGTGAAACATAATAGCTCGTTAGTCGAGAGAGAAGTGAGCCCAATACTTCAAAGTTTTTTCATTAATAAGATAGTCAATATGTTTCTATAGAAACTTTGACTTCCTCTTAGGCTAAGAATTCAGCTATTATTGCTTTAATTACACAGCTTTCAAAGCAGTGAGAGCGAACAGTTGATGGACTACGCTTTAAGAGGAGTGCAATAGACTTATAGTTCAGTACTGGTTTGACTTATTCACTATACATATCACATCCATAACGCAGTTTAAACACTAAATCTATATACTCTTCATCATAAATAGACCCCAAAAGCTTGTTATTTTTGTCTCTCATTTAATTAATAACCCCAACCCCTAAAAAATTCACTACAAATCAAAGCACTTATAAACCTCATTAAGGGGTTTTGGGGTTTTGAATCACTAAGGACCAGATGGTCTCCAGCCAAATCATTGAGGGGGCCTTCGATGCAGTGGTGTTCGAGAACTTACTCTATTACACCTTGCGCCAGCTACGCAAAGACAAAGACCTTGTGTCGAAGAGGATCGTGCTGCTCATGGAAAACGCAGTCATTCACAAGTATTCAGAGGTGCTGGAGACTGCTAGGAAGTTCAAGGTCACTGTCCTTTTCAATGCAGAGTATTTACCCTGGATTCACCACATCGAGCAGTTGTTCACCTCCATCAAGAGACACCTCCGATAAGAGCAAGCTGACAGCAAGTAACCATACTATACCTAACTTTTCATAGGATCCACCTGGTGAAACGGCTCCCGCAGATTCTGAAGGCCATGACCAAGACAGACGTCAACAAGCTTTGGGCCTTCAGCGTGGAGCAATGGTGCAGCACCATTAAGCATGAATTTGTGTCAGATTGAGATGAAATACTATGAGTTGGGGTACAGGAGCTATTGAAGACGACAACCAATACATACAGAAACAGCAGTTTAATCGTCGAATTAATTGATTAAAAGCCCCCTTATTACATATCACACTTTTAAGTTTTAATTCCAACTAATCAAACCCAGAAATCCAAAAACCTCTCTCAATTTCGCTCATTCAAATAGTCATTTTGGCTCCTCCTTCACTAAAGCTGACGAATTTGGTGCTCAAACACTTGAGCAGGTCTTGAAAGTTGGTGAGCTGGAGGTTTTATAAACATGGAAAATACGATAGGGTCTCAAATTTCACAATAAACACATTATGCAACAAGTTAATGACCATTTATGGTGATTCCACTCTAGATTATGAATATTTTGTCATAGGTGTCTATGACTGCCAATGTTTTTAAAAGTTGGACAGTAAAAATGACTATTGGGAACTAAACTAGTAAATCAGTTGGAAAATTTGAAGATCCTGCTTTAAAATCAGTGATTCTTGTTAAAATTTGATCAAATTGACAATATTTAGCTATAAGTGTTCGAATAAAAACGAAAAGTAAAGCTGGTTAAAATTAATAATATATATTTTATTTTTGATTAATTTATCATATTTCCTATTTTTATCTATTTTAGCAATAGTCCATTATAAAAAGTTGACAAGAGAAAACATCAAAGAAGTAATGACCAGCACTGAAAGAAAATTCATTTATTTCTACAGACCATCCAAGTTTTCTTAAGAAGTTTTCATATATAATAAATAAAATAAGGAAAATAGATTTTTATAATATCAATTTTACTGAAAATTATTAGCAAATATTAATCAACAATATTACATAATTTAGTATAATAACCTTTTATTAATGAAAAATTTAAAGATCATATTTTAAATTAAAAATTAAATTATGTTAAAAATACACTGAATAAATAATAATGATAGATTATTGATAGGGAATTTTTAAATAAATTTCATCCAAAAATATCAATACATAAGGGAATTGATGAAAAAAAAATTTCAATATATGATTAATTTTATGTTTTTTAAATTTAAAATTTATTTTGTTTAACTTTTAATTGATAAATTTGAATATTTTGATAAAAATATTTAATAAATTTAATAAATTTATAAATAATAGGACAAAAAGTGTATTTAATAAAGGAAATAATGTTTAGTTTTATTTATATATATATGAAAAGATTAAATAATAGATATTGATAGTAAATATTAAATAAAAATATTATATGAGAAATCTTATAAAGTAGTATAAATATCAATAATATATGTAAATGGTATATATTGTTAAAATACAACATTGTATAATAATTAAATTTCTTCGGTTTTTAAATATAATAAATAACAAATATTAAATAAAAAAAAGTAAAAAAGTCATTAGATTATTATTAATGCAGTTTAGCTTAATATACATTTAGTAAGGCTATTTAAGCTATAATTTTTGAATAAATATAATTAATTAAAAATTATGGGTTTCATTAACTTTTATATATTGATTTATACAAAAAGAATTTTAATTGATTTATAATTTTTTATTAAAACTTTCTACCTTAATTAATTAAATTAAACTAAACATTATTATTCAATTCAAAGTTCATCAAATAATTTAAATTAAAAAAAAGCAATAATATTAATTCTGAATTTTATAAATAAACTTGGAGGCAATTCAATTGAATAGAATTATTTTTAATTTTTCAATTAATCGTTAAGGAAGATTAAATTTTACTGAAAACTGTTATGTATATTATTTCAATTCCAATATTTATATACCATTTATGATTGAATTATCTAATTAAGTATGATATGATAATAAATATGTAAAAATTTTAAGAAGAGTAATACAAAGTTCATTTAAAATTGAGTACATATTAGTTATTTTATATAATTTCATAACTACAAAAATAACAACAGTTTTCAAGATGTACACTGAACAAAATTATATATTTAAACATAATATTTATTTTTATGACTGAAACTTCACCTAACATATCTATTGAATCTTTATTTATATATAAATTTTTAGTTTTTTATAAAATAAATTATAATTATTCTTTTTTTAAAGTAAAAAGTACTTATGAATCATACAATCAGTAGAACCCTAAAACAAAACTAACTCCCTCAAGAAAGAAAGGAGAAGACCTATTGCAATTCAGTCATGCCTATTTCTTAGAGAAGGGCAGCAACTTATAGAGATATGAAATATTAGACGACAGGGAATCAATCTCATAAGATTTTAAAGATTTGGTGATTGAGCCATACTTCAAAGATATTTACTCAGACTTAGTAAATACTTATTAAATATATGAAATTAATATAAAGTAGAAAAGAGAATATGAGAAATCATAATCATAAATGTTATATGGTAGATTTTTTTTAATTTTAAGACATATAAAATCGATAAATTTTAAATAGACAATAATATTCTTAAAAATATAAGATTACATATTCAAAACCCCAAAACCCCTTAGTGAGGTTTATAAGTGCTTTGATTTGTAGGGTATAGCTGGGGTCTTATTGGGGTTAGTAGAGAAATTAGGCCAATTTGCAAAATGAGAAATAGAAATTAGCGAAATTTAGGGTCTATTTATGATGAGTAATATTTAGATTTACTGCTTAAGCTTTGGTATGGTACAAGTATTAATAAAGACTTAGTCAAACCTGTAATGAATTATGCAGCTATAGCTAGGTTATTACGCAAGAGTGCCTCAACAGTTAGGTATCATTGCTTGTTGGCTGTAAAGCATTATACTTCAGGCATTTGAAAGCATCCTGCAAGAAAATAAAAGTTGTCACAGCACTATATTGACTACCTCTGCCACTCGAAGACTTTAAAGTATTGGGCACACTTTCCATTAGACTAGCGAGCTGTGATGTTTCATCGCAAGTTTCCTGACATGCGTATCTCTCCATAAACTATAGCCAACATTTATAGAAGAAATGGTATTACTTTCAAGACTGTCAACAGAGTGAAGAGAGTGATTGATTTTACAAATCCATTTTATAGTAATAATTTAAATTATATATATGATTAAATGCAGAGGGCTATTGACAATAGCATCAAGTTCTTACAAGCTAATGAAGCTGTGTTTACCTTCAACACCTTTATAAATAAGTCTTGGTATAAGAAGTATGATAATATATAAGTCTACGATTATAAAGTAAAGGTTGTAACCAATGCAATTTTAGCAGGTATTAGTGAAGACTCTGGCTTAGAAAAGTATGTTATTCATCCTCGCTCTATTAAGCGAGAGTTGTACATAGAGTTCCTACATAAGTTGAGAGATAAATACAACGATTAGGAGATCAACCTGTTTGTCGACAACCTCTCAATATAAGACTAAGGAGTCTAAGAAAGCTTATGAAGACCTAAACATAACTCCTATTTACAACATTCCTTACAGCCCTTAATTTAATGGAATTGAATTCTAATGGAGTATAATCAAGACTCATTACAAGAATCTGCTGCTATATCACCTAATGCATGACTTGCCTATAGATACAGTAGACTTGATTCAGAGTAGCTGCAAGAGAGTAAGCATAGATAAGATAACAGTTTGTGCGAGAGAAGGAAGAATGAATGTTTATAATATAAGTCTTAGATTTAAATGAATGAATAAGTTCACATATTAAATTAGCCCAGAAAGGGATTAGGCTTCTCCTTCTTCTCCTTTCTTATGGCTTGCTTGGGCCCATATTTCTTCTCTTTGTGGCAGCTCCTGCATCTATGTTCATTTCATCTGGCTTTTAAAAATTTTTGTAAAGTCTCATGCTCACTTCATGAATTTTCTATGATTTTCTCTCTCTCTCTCTGAACCTTTGCATGTTCTTTCATTAGGAATATACCAGTTCTAGGTTTCCCTACAAAGTTATGTGTCAAAGCTTACTAGAGAGGTATGGATGCTTCTTAAGCTCCGCAAGCCAGGTCTCGCTTATTAGCATGCCTTGCTTCTTTTAATCTTCAGGAGAAATAGAGTAGCGTTTCTTGTGAGCTTCTTCAATGATCTCTCTGATATAGCTCTCTCTAAAGTGCCAAGAATACCAAAGAAGAAGCTCCTTTCTGGAAGTTTGTTAGAGAGTTGTTTCTTGGTAGGAAGATAAACTTCCAACTCTTCATCTTTCATCGCATTCTCGTAGAGATCAGTGACTGAAATCTTTGGGTAGATAGGTATTTCTATCAACTTAATTTCATTGTTTTTGAAGGCTTTCTTCTCATCACAGAGAATCACTTTTAAGAATGAGATTTTGGTACCTTCCATCGTTGGAAGGTATAAAACTACTATAGTATATGATTAAGTTTTTTGTCACATGCTTAACATGCTGAGTGAGGTATCGATAGAGATCTTCCTTGCTTCTAAATATTGAGATCATTTCTTAAGCTTCAACTCTCTCATTGCAGTACTTATAGATTCCATACTTGTTCCTTCTCTTCTTATTGAATTTCAAATTTTAATAAATAGAGTACTGGATCCTACTGTTAAAATTCTTAGTATTAAATATGGGCATCTTATAGGAAGTCAACCTGGTAAGGATACGTGGAGAAAGCTGGCAGAAGCTATAACAAACTTCAGAGATGGAGCTCCATTTTTATCAATTTAGTTCCATTAAATTAGTACTAATTATTTTTTAATTTAATTAGTACTGGTACTAAATTCGTTTAATCTATTGGTACCAATTTAATAACACCAAAACTAAATTAGTACCTAGTTTTAAACTAATGAGGTTTAATAGAAAAGTTAAAAATTGGTTCAAAACCTAATTGGTACCAGTAGCAACCTGAATTTTATCTAAGTTGGTACCAAGATTAAAAATATTAAGCTTGAAATTAGAAAAATTATAGTTTATAAACTAAGCAGAAATTTGATCTCTAATACTTCAAAATTAACCATTATTGTTGCAGTACCAACTCCTATATAGAGTAACAATAACTAGAGAGGTTTTTAGAGCTTTTTAATAGAAATTTAAATTTGAATTTAAACATGGCGGCTAACTTAAATCAAATAACAGTTTCTCTTAGCAGTGGATAATCATAGCTAAACTTTGGCTCAACTAAAAAGCCAGAAGTTATTTAAGTTGAGAGGGAGGTTGAGCTAAAGGTCTTCAAATAGAAGTATAAAATTTAAAGGAGAGAGCAGATATTGGACTTTAAACATAAATTCAATATGTTGAGGACCTGAAAGAACAGCTCCCTATTGAAAAGATAAAAACATTTTTATGTAAAGACTGATAGAATCTATTCTCAACCGAACAAAGCTTGAAGAGACACCTTAAAGAGGTACACTCTGGCAAAGCCAAGATATATTTCAAGCATAAAAAAGTGGATGGAAGCTACTAATGCACAACTTGTATGAAGTCTTATACTCACTCTGCAAAAGTAAAGAAGCACATGCAAAAGCATCACCTCAATGAGTTTTTGATTTAAGATAAAGAGACATAAAAACTTGTGCCAGCTAAAAGAAAATCAAATACTCTCGAGTCTCAAAGACAGTTACAGGAGAAGCTCAAGAGACAGAAAGATAAGAATCAATGAACTAACCTACAGGCAAAACAATTCTAGCCTGCTTCCAAGCAAAAGCAATGAACATTCCTGCATTGAATGCAATTAATCTAAGTAGTTATATTGAGAATTACTAGCATAAAAGTGTTCCTAACAAAGCAATGCTTATAGTGGTTGATGAGTATGCATACAAGGTGAATCTTTCAGCTATCTCCTTAAGAACAAGCAATACTAAAATGAGATTGCTAACGGATATATGATTCTTAGAGAGGCATAGAGAAAATATTGCAAGAACTTGCTTAAGCTAGATGGTGTTATTTTAAGCTATAGTTTTATCGCACTGAGACTTAAGAAATATGAAATGACTCTAAGAGACTATCTATATCAAAACAGATATCCGGATGACTTGAATGATATGCTATCAGATATTATAAAGGGTGTCAAGGAGTTGAATGAACTTGGATATGTTCATAGAGATTTGAAACCTGAAAATGTAATGATGAATATCTGCCCTTTAGTAGACGTAGTTATCGATTTCAATAGAGCCTTAAGATAAGAGATAGTAACTTTAGCAAAGGTTCTTGGCACTCCTGGCTACTTCCCAATAAGAGAGAAGTGGACGAATGGATCAGTTTAGAGGGATGCATGGGCAGTAGCTGCTATAATTTCGAGAGTGTTATGGAATGCATGTCTTACTATGGTACCAAATAACAGAAATAATCAATAAGTTTAGCGAGTAAGCATATAAAGCAGGACGAAATCTGCAAAGAAATCAAACAGATTGTAGAAATGATAATTGTAAAAGCATTATCATATCCAAGATAATCCTTAGACGATTTACTTGAACCACTGCATAGAGCAAGATTCAAGAGATACAATAAATACAAGTAGATAAAATTTGTTTGAGTTAAATCGCCTAATAATCATTAAATATACTTAAAATTCACATAAAACATGCACTTTCTATACTAACCCCAATAAGACCTCAACTATACCCTACAAATTAAAGCACTTATAAACCTCACTAAGGGGTTTTGGGGTTTTGAATGACATAAATTAATAAATAAATATTTTTCTTAATTATTTTCATAATTTGAAAACTAAACTCAATATAATATTCTACTTAATATTTTTACCAATTATCCTAACAGAATTTACCAATTAAATAATTAAAGATAATTAGAATTCTTAATAATTAAAAATAAAAAAACTTACAATTATTAAATAACCTATAAAATTATATGTCAACAAAGTAAATTTATAAATAAAAAATAAAATAGTAAACAGATCAACTGATCCATATACATATTTTATTATATAATTATTTATATAATACAGTTGTTTTATGGAAAAACTAGTATTTTTACAAATAGTAGATTTTATAATATTTTTTCAAGTTAGAAGTTATCATTATATATTATAATCTAATGATTAACAGAAAGAAAGACAGGAACGAGTTCTGATATAATTTTAATAGAGTGGCAATAAAATCTCAAAATATATAAAAGAAATGCATTATAAAATCATTATTATTAGACTAGAACATACCTTCAATTTAAATTTATTTCTATATTCTAATATGTTTACAAATGCGATCCATATATATTTAATATCTCAAGATATTAGTGTAAAATATAGTTAGATATTTTTAAACATTTGCTTCAATTATTTGTTTATATACAGTAATTTTTCAAAATAAATTGTATTTAATAAATAATTATAATCCCTCAAAAGGTATAGACAAGCTTACAATTATGAAGGTATTCCTAAATTTTGTTAACTAATCATTCTTAGTACTAATGATAATAAATTATTATATTTTATCTTAAAAATTAATTTTAAATATACATTTATTAATACTCATAACTTCCTGGGATTATTGCAGAGAGATTTTTTACACTGCTCTTTTTTAAATAAAAAAGTGTTTTACAAATTTTTGAGCAATTAAATGAGGCTATAAATATAGTTTAATTAATATTTTTTTTTATCAAATTTACAAAATCCATTCATAGAAACAATTTAGGCAAATTTAATTTTAAAAATATCAATTATGTTTAGTTTTTCTGTTTGGAGTATTAATTTTCTTAATTATAATTATTATAGATCTTTTTTTCTTCTTTGGAATCTTATCTGAATTTTTAAATTATTAGAAATTTTAAAGAAAAGGGGAAATTTTTGAATTATATTAAGATATAAATTTACTTTATTTATTTGATATTTTTGAAATTAATTCAATATTTTAAATTAAATTATAAATTAATTTAAATATACTCGACGTAAAATAGACAGGCTATATTTCATTTGAAAATGAAATATTAAATTAATTAAGTAATGTAATAAAATAATGAATGTTTAAATCATTAAATTTTATTCATTCAAAAACTTTATGAACTAACTCTTAATGGATTATTAATTACAAAAAAATTAAATAATATTTTAATGCTATTCCACTCTAACCTAAAATAAAAATTGATGGCGGTATTTTAAATGTAATTATTTAATAAATTTCAACATAATTATGATATTTATTTTAATACTTCATGCTTCGTGATATTTTTATGTCTTCTCAAATTAATTTCGAACTTTTATAAAAAATAAAATAATAAAAAATGAAAATTTTTTTAAATTCTGTAAATGTCATAATGAATTTTGTTTGAGAAAAATATATAAGTTCAGTATGCCTTTTATTTATTGGAAAGTCCAAATTTAAAATGAAATTTTTAAATAACAATTGGGATCACAATGTTTTTATGCTCTTTATTTTATTTAAAATGTAAGGAAGGATTGGATAAATATAAAGACTAGTAGATTGATTATATTTTATTTAAAAATTGTATTTTATAAATTAATATTTAATATTGTACTATAGATTTTCAATATAGTCAAATTCTCAATTTTAATATATAGGTATGACTTTGACGATGATGGACTTGTCCACAAAGAAGATGTCAGAATCATTCTTTAATTTAGGGTTTATTGGTTCAATAAAAAAATGAATTTATTATTTAAAATACGATTATTTTATCATAAATTAATAATATTAATATTTTATTATAATAATATTAATAACCCATAGATTCTATCACATATGGATTTCTTAAATATTTATTTTAATTAATTCAAAAAATTAAATTTAAATTAATATTCATAAATAAGTGCTGTGCTAATTATATTGAAAAGAATAATATAATTGTTTACAAATATAATTTTTTCAATTTTCAATATATTATTAAAAATATGCCTTTAGTTGAAGATAATGAGTTTATCTAATAAAATCAAAATTTAAAAAATAACATTTGTATTTTCAAATTTAATTATATGTTATCAAATTTGAATTAATGTTTTAAAATTTAAATTTAGCTTCTAGCCCAATAGTCAAAAACTTAATTATGATAAATATGATTAACAAATAATTAATATTATTAAACTTAAGGTAAATTTTAACCATGGTATAATCAAATCATACAGAGTATTAAAAATGAAGGGTGAATAGACTTTTCAATCTATTAAATTTTATTATTTATGAATTAAAATAAGATTTTTAATATGACCAAAGAAGACATTCAGGAATTTCTAGACAATGTTTTCAAAGTAAAATCTACAATCAATTTTGAACAGATTTAAATAAAAAATTTATTAATTTATTTTTAGTTTTGTGAAATAAATGCACGTTTCTCTTCAGATATGTTATAATTTTTATAAAAGTATAATAAATCAAAATATATTGATGTTTTTATCAGTAAGAATAACTTAATCTAAAAATAAAACTAAATTAAAATATTATAGTTGATAGTACTTATTCACTCTAGTTTGCCATGTATACTTAAATTTTAAATAAAATTTTGATGAAATCTTAATTTATCTTTATAGGCTTTTTTATTAAATATGAATTTTTTGGATTGAAAATAGAATTTTATATAAATGATATAAAAAATAATATTTTTGATATCATTTATATATAAAACCTTTAAAAAGTTAAAATATTAATATAATGTATATTTTTGTATTAAACAATAAATTTCTTAAGATTTAAGAAATTTATAGATAGGAATTTATTAAATACCACTCTATGATTAATTAGTAAATACCAATCTAATTTTTTAATTTTAAATTAAAAAATAAATTATAGTAAAAAAGAGGTATATAAATTTAAATGTTAATAATATAATAATTTCAAAGATTTAAAGAAAATTCAATTTATAATAAATAAATAAAGTTTAACAGAAGCTTGTATAAATTCAAAAAGAACTTTTTTGTTAGTTAGATATATTTAAGAATTTATATTGACAGTTTGTATTCAATAATAATTTAATTCATTCTATTTTAAGAATGGAGAAATAATTACTAATAAGATTTATCTACTATAATCTAATTACAGAGAAGCTTATCTATTAGTAAATTGGAAAATATAAAACTAATCAGCATCGCTCTAATAATTATATTTATTTAAATACAATTTCATTTATCTCCTTGTTTTTTATTCTGCAATTTCTTATAAAATAATAAAAATTAATTATTTTAAGGAAAGCTTTCTTATATAATGTATTTAAACCCTTCAATTATAAAAACAACTTTAAATCTAAATGCAAATCAGATTAAAATCAATTTTTCAATAGAAGGAACTTTGAGATATAATATTAATTTTAAATAATTTAAAAATAATTAATAATTTTAAATATAAAATCATAATTTTATTAATTTTATTTTGATTAAAACTTGAGTAAATCTTCAAAACACAGCTCTCCTTCTAATATAAATAATTAAATAATAAGTTACTTAAAAATGTTTCACTTTTATTATTTATTATAAAAGCAGCGAAGATAATAAAATTGCAAGTTTATATTTTTAAAAAAAACTAAAATAAATAAATTAATTTAAGTCCAATATTAATTAAGAATCTTAGACCTCTTTAAATATTTGTAAATAAACATGCATAATTAATAAAATATTTATATATAATTATTTTTAATTGTCGCAACTTGACTAACAATCAAATTATGACTTCGAAGAAAATTAAAAATAATCTATAATTAATACTTAAATATCAAATATAATATATTTTCATTATTTTTAAATTTTTCACTATTAAAAAATAAAACTCATTGATAAATTAAGTAGCTAGGATTGGAGTTAAGAGCAATTAAATTAATATATAATTATTATTGGAGCATAATTTTAATGTTTGGGCTAATTATTAAAAATATTGCCTCGATTAATTGTCCTTCTAACATAATCCAATCAGGGTATGTAAATTTGATTTTAGCCTAATTATATTTAATTGTACGAAAATTATAATTAATTCTTAATTTAATTGTTCTTAACTCCAATCCTTGCTTCTTAATTGATCTATATGGGGTTTTATATAATTAATTTTTATTGCAAAATTTATTTTATCGCTTTTAATTCTATTAATATAAATTAAAAGAAAAAAGTTCATCAACCTAAAATCACCTTCCCAATTTCCTAGCAATAAACAACAACAGTGTATTAAAGAATGCTAAGTAGTCCTCATTTAAAGTTGAGAAAAAATCATCTAAGAACAATATTTAATAAAATATATATCTAGCGACATTTATAAATATTGAAGTTGGATTTCAAATGAATAAGACACCACAACAAAGGCATTATTATTAAAATAAAGGTTTAAATAATATTCAGAAATTTTTATATTTTCAATAATTTTTGAAAAAATATTATATTTATTCAAGTTTTTATAAAGACCATTAAAAAGATCATATAAATATAAAATTTCTTCATATTTTTTTGAAGTTATTTTAAAAATTTAAATTAAATATCCTGAATTACTTAAATATCACCATAAAATTAGGTTCTAATAAACAATTAATTAATGTATAATATAATAATTTTTCAAAAATAAATATTTTTCAATATTAATTGCAATTAATTAATTAATGTTATTTAAATATATGAAAAAACGATAATTTTTATTCTTCATCAATAAAGGAAACTCACTCCAATGAATGATAAAAATAAATAATCATCATATTATAAACATTTTCACTTTTGATAAAAATATACAGTTAAGTGCTAAGGAAATTGACAGCAATTTTAAAATAATACATACATAATTATCTATTATTAATAAATTAAAAATAAAAAAATTAACGCTTTATAATGGTTAATTACTAAAATATGTTATTGTTTTTGAAGAACAGATACAAATAATAATAAATTCAGTTCAATATTTAATTTAAAGCAGTTTTCAATAATCATAACATAACTATAACTCATCTAATTCTACTTCATTCATTAATAATTTTATTTTATTTTAAACTATATAATTATTAATATTGAATGCCCAATAAGTCATAAAAATAAGTCATTTGTACCACTAAAATATTATGATTCTTTATTTATCTATTTAAAAAATATATAATTGTTTATTCAGCTCCAAAGCTTAAACTTAGTTATTTCAAGTATTTTTCTTAATTTAAAGCTAGGTCGATTAAATAGAAAAAATCCACTTTGCCAATCGATATATATATATATTTGCATTACTTTTAGATAACCTATAATGCGAGGAAGATGATGATGCATTTGTAGAAATCATAAAAGGAGAAGTTCTGAATATATTTTAAATATATTCTATTATATGTAAAATGAAGTTCTCATTAGATGCTCTGATGATACATTCAAGCCAATATTATAGTTATAAAAATAATAAATATTTCTTATATTTAAATATTATTTTATTAATTTATTCACAAGGACAATTATTGCGAATTAAATTTATAAATTAAATTCAATATTGTAGGAATACATTTGATTTGGGAAAATAAATGATAATTAAAATATCAATAATTTAAATTCGTGGTAGTTATCTTTGTCCTAGTCTAGACAGTATGGCACTCATTCGATAGAGAATTCAAAATTAGTTGGACTTTAATATTGGCGGTAGCCTCTCTATCAGCATCATCATAGGAAGCGAGATAACTCGACTTTAATTTTTGCATAAAAATACAACTTAAAACAAATCACTAAAAATTAAAGTCGAGTTATCTCGCTTTATGGATGTGATAGAGGGGTACCGCCAATATTAAAGTCCAACTAATTTTGAATTCTCTATCGAATGAGTGCCAAACTGTCTAGACTAGGACAAAGATAACTGCCACGAATTTAAATTATTGATATTTTAATTATCATTTATTTTCCCAAATCAAATGTATTCCTACAATATTAATTAATCTAGAAAAATGATGTGAGGAAATTTAAAATATGTTTTTAATCATAATTAATAATATAAATTAATAAATAAATACTTAATGACTCTCTATACATAAAATAAACTATAATATTTTGATTACTTAAAATGATTTAAATTAAACTTTTGAGAAAACGTTTTATTATTTAAATTAATATTTTCTTAACAATATAATTCAATTTATATATTATAAATTATTATAAGGAATAATGAATAATTTCAGGAAATGAAAAAAAAAATAAATGATTTAAATTTAATTATGCAAAATTTTAATATTGTAGGAATACATTCGAAATTGATAAATTCAAATTAATTAAATTAAATTTAAATCAAAATATTGGCAGTTAAATTATTCCATTTAAATTATCATAATAAATTAAAAATTTGCCGGAGTTTATTAATGGGCTTGCTATTTTATCAAATTCCAGGAGCGAGATAACTTAATATTTATAAAATGTCTCTAAAATTATTAAATTAAATTGTCCAATTAAAGTTAAGTTATCTCGGTCCTGGGATGTGATCAAATAGCATGCCCATTAATAAACTCCCGAAAATTTTTAATTCATTAAGATAATTTAAATGGAATAATTTAACTGCCAATATTTTAATTTAAATTTAATTTAATTAATTTTAATTTTTCAATTTCGAATGTGTTCCTACAATAATATGGATTTCAATATTTGGAAAAGAAATTTACTTCCACCTTAACAATCCAAAAATAATCATAAAAATTTAATTAATTATTAATATACTAAAATTTAAAAAATTTTTAAACTTTATTTAGTTCCCATAATATAATTTTATAAATGAATAACTAATACTTGTATAAAATATTATTAATTAAATCTTTATGAATGATGATAAAGGTCATGAAACTATGGTGAGTGTAGTAGGAGTGTTTGTCAAAGAATCCACTCCTGAAAAATACTCCGAAAATAAATATTTATTCCCAATAAAAATGTCATTTCCTTCTTTTATAAATAAATAAAATAGTATATTAACTAACGAAATATTATATTGAGAGAATTAAATTAAAAATTATATATTCTATATATTTATTTCCAGGTCATAAGCAGAGAACAATAATTAATAAAATATTATGAGTTTTTTAATAAATTATATTAATCAAGATAAAAGAATTCGACAATTATTATTTGAAGTTTTAATTACTAAATTGTGACAAATTTATTACATTTTACTGAGAAATTTATTCAATCCTTAAAATGAGATATATAATTCTTGATATGATTATCTGTTTTTAAATAAAAAAAATAATCAAAGCAAATAAATTCAAATAGTTTATTTTTTTTATAAAATTTTCTTTTAATTCTTTTACAAGTAAAATAATTCCTCCAATTATTGATTTATAGTAATAAATATTTGAATATTGAAAATTAATATAATTTATGTCACATTCATTAATTATCATAATAAATTAATAAAAGTGATTCTTATTAAACATTTTTTATTTGATATTTGAACAATTTACCTGAAAGACATGGAGACTAGAGAGTATTGGATGAGCATATTTAATAAAGTTCTCAAAACCAAAAGCGTCCATCAATTCTTCTCAATTATAAAATCTCATTATTTGTGGTATTATATTTTAATTATTATAATAAATAAAATAACGATAAGAAGGAAAATGGATGAATAATAACACAATAATAACTTGAAAATTGAAATCCCAACCCCCATTAAATTAAAAATTATGAAAGCAATCTTTATAATTATAAAAATATTTTAATTCAATCTAAGAGAGACTTGGTGAAGGAAGATATGGTTAAGTTAGAAAAGCTGTTAACAGAATCACAGGAGAAGAAGTTGCCGTAAAAATATTTCTCATTTATTTTATATATAGCAAAAGTTTAGTTTATAAATAAAGTATTTCGTATTTTTTAATTTGAAAATATTAAAGAAAAAGGTCGAAGATTTAGAAGATCTATAGCTACAACTGTAAGAAATAGAAATTCTTAAAGTTTGCAGTCACCCTAATATCTCATAACTGATTGATATATTCGAATCCAAACATCACTCATTTAAATTTAAATTTTTTAATATAAATTTGAATGTATTCAATATTTAATTTGAAAGTTTAAGTTCATTAGAGATATGTGAAAAGAAAATGAATGATTATTCACTTTTTAGTTTAGTAATACACAACTGTATTTTATTCTAAAATCTCTTTAGGCGCTGAATAGATTGCAAACATCTTTCTAAATACTTGATTTAGAATAGATTTTATTTATAGATCACACTAAATAAAATGAAGATCATTCTTAACAAAAAATAAAGAACATGATATCCAAGAAAGCATTAATAAGAATTTCATCACACTCTTTTATATGATACCAATTTAAAGTTCTTATTCAAGGGCTGAAAATGTTTTCGCAATTTCCAAAATTCCATTAAAGAAGTTTACTCTCATAAATTTATATCTAAATCTTTATTATTAATACCTAGGAAGTGGACTACACGAAAGGTAAGATTAGTTTCATAAACATTTATCATGAAAAAATGCCAGCTCAATTCATTCTATAATCCTTTTCCTTAAATTGTTGCTTGACTATATTTTAATTTGTGAAATTTTCAAATATATTTAAAATTATTTAACAATCAAATTTTAATAGTATTCATACCTATTTTTCCAAAAGTCTACTCCCATCACTCCCATAAATATATTTTTACCAAACTTTTTTCAATACTCTAGCAATTTTATACTTTTTCAATTATTAGTCAAGCTTTTTGTAATAATAATTCTCATAGCAGAAATATTTTATAATGGATTTCTAGTTGACGATCTTTTTATATTTCATAAATTTAAAAAAGACTTCACCTTAAAAATAATATATAAATTGCTTTATTTCCTTAAAAAAACTTTATTCAAGATTATTTTACAAAAAATAGTATGATTAAATGTTTTTACTTATTTTCCTTTTTATTTCTTATATTTTTTTGTACTCTTTTTTTGTAACAAATAAATTTGAAATATATATTTAATGGATAGATTCATAAATTAAATTTTTAATATTGTTGGAATACATTCGATTTGGGAAAATAAAAAAATAATAAATTAATATATAATTATAAAAGTGGCAGTTTACTTTCTGGAAACCTGGACAATATGGTACTTGTTCGATAGAGAATTCAAAATTAACTACACTTTACTATTGGCGGTACCCCTCTATCGCATCCCTGAAGCGAGATAACTTGACTTTAATTTTGGCATTAAAATCTACTAAACAAATCACCCAAAATTAAAGTCAAGTTATCTCGCTTCAGGAATGCGATAGAAGGGTACCGCCAATAGTAAAGTGTAGTTGATTTTGAATTCTCTATCGAACAAGTACCATATTGTCCAGGTTTTCAGAAAGTAAACTGCCACTTTTATAATTATTTATTAATTTATTTTCCCAAATCGAATGTATGCCAACAATATATACCCAAGAAGGTCATTTCAATTATTGAACAAAAGCTGTATTAAATGTAATTGTTTTTCATTTATAATTTAGCTTTTTTAATAAAGTAGTGTATCTAACTCATGTTGAAAATAAGTTTTAAATCATATATAAATAGTATTGTTAAATCCGAATAAATTGAAGTATATTAAATGTAATATAGGCATTTGATCAATATGTTTAATTCTTAAAAAATTGAATGATTATCTTATAAAGAAGCCTTTTACTTATTTTTATATGAAAGTATTGAAAAAATTGAATGGCAAAATAAATGTCGCATATAATTATATTGCTAATGCTAATCACAGATTAAGATATTTTTAATTATTTTAATGCTCTTTATGGAGTGGGGACGCACGAGGTGAACACATACCTTGTTATGGAATTATTGAAAGGTGATAACATGAGTAACTATCTTAAAGCTTAAAAAATACCAAATGAATTCTCAAATTATTACTATAATTTAAATATTTTTCATTAAAATTAATTAAATTTAACAACTTTCTCATTGTTATTCTTTCATAAATTTGTTTTTCTAAAAAATTAAAAGAAATTATTGTTTTTAATGATAATCAAACATTCTAAATTTTTTAATCAAATTTTATCTTTGATAAAATTTTAATAAGTGTTTTTCTATCAATTTTTTTCGAACATTTAAAAAGAAATTAATTCTTGAATTTTAAATAATTAATGTTAAAACAAAGAAATTTTTCTCGAAAAAGTTATAAATGATTTAATTCGAACAAAATGATTATAATTATAATTAAGTTTAATAAATTCTTATTTAATTTATTTATTAAATTCTAATTTAATTGTTAAGCTAGAAAATTTGAATTAAAAGAGGCACGTGTCGCCACTTTAATTTATCAAATATCTTCAGCAATTAAGTATCTTCATTAATATTATAGTAATTTTATAAATGTTTTTGATTTAAATTATAAAATAATCAACTTTTAAATAATATAGCTCCTTAAAACTAAGTCTTTGAGTAAAAAATGTTTCTAATTACATCACATATGTGCAATTAGTTAATTTTAACTAAAACCCTAATGTGTATGGGGTTTTCTTTGCTTTTGATGAACGATTTAGTATATCATTATGCATAATTTTCCAAAATGTAAGATTATAGATGAAAGTAGTGTTTAAATCTTCTTTTAAAGTAGCTTATAATGAATGGGACCATTGATTTAACATTTACACAATCTTCATGTTATAGTACTAACTTTTCAGTCATTGAGAAATTGAAATATTTTTTAAAAAGTTTTTTTCCAAAATTCTAAGCATCTGCGACTGATTCTTTTTACCAATCATTTCATTAATGAGAACTTCTCAAACAATTTAGGATAATGTCTTTAAACATAAAAATGAGACATAATTTGGAAACCAGAAGGAGTATTTTTTGGATAAATAATGCTAGGCTTGGCTTTCATATTATTAATATTTCAATTAAATTTTTTTTTTCTGATTTAAATATTAAATTGCTATAAGTTGCAATTAATATTGATATAATATTCAGTTTTTATATTAAAAAATTTAATTCATGACCTTGGAATAATTAATTATTAAATTAGTTATAGATAGACAATATAATTCAAATAATAATATACAGGGAAATAATGAATGAAGTCTTACTTTTGGACCTCCCCTCTAAATCATCAGATGAGAGATCATCTACATTCTAAAATCGGGTCTTTTATCTATTTAATCTTTGACAAACTCCAATCTATTTCCGTACAAGGTCATATATGGCAATTTTTTAAGTCATAAAAGCTCTTGACAAATCACTCGTGTTTCATCCAGATACTAAAATATCCGGACATTTAACTAATAAATTGATTTTTTGAACAGGAACAAATTATCAATGCACTCTAAAATCCGAATTCCAAGGGTTCAATGACAAATCATTTGGACTGTATATCCGAACTTTTAATTTAGTTATTAAATAAATATATATATTTATTTAGATAATGCACAGAGATTTGAAGCCTGCTAATATCTTGATGACTGATGAAAGTGATTAAGCTTCAGCAAAACTTGCTGATTTTGGATTTTCCACTATTTTAAATAAATTATTATAAAATCACATTTCACATTTTAAATAGTTTTTATTAGTAAATATTGTATAAAAATAGTAAATAAATATTTTGAAAAATAGAAAAAAAAAAAAATCAAATAATTAATTTTGAGATATAAACAAATTCCCTATTAAATGAAGTTATTTTATTGTATAAGATGAACCTTAAAATGTTAGAAAACATATC
Organism: Oxytricha trifallax; assembly: GCA_000711775.1. Lineage (NCBI taxonomy): Eukaryota > Ciliophora > Spirotrichea > Sporadotrichida > Oxytrichidae > Oxytricha > Oxytricha trifallax. Next base: position 47,118 of record ARYC01000408.1, on the reverse strand, counting down.
AAAATAAAGAATTGCATTTCTTAGTAATTTTGATATCTTGACTTAATCGATCTAATTGGCATTTTTATGATGGTAAAATAGCATTTACAAGTAATATATTTAAAATAAAAGATAGGAGACTTATTTTTTATAAAAATATTTATTAGTAATTCAAAATTTTATACGAAACTTCATTTTATTAATAAGTGGAGAAAATTAATTTTTACATCTGGATTAAATATATAATTACTTAGTATTTAATAATATATTGAATTTTTTAATTATTTAATTCATGAAATCAATATTTGATATCTTGTCTTATTTAAAGTAATTATCTATGATAAAAGACTTATTTGTTAGAATTTAACTTTTTTTTATTTTTATAAAATAAATCTTATTTTCATTAGTATAATTGATTTTATCAATTATATTTTCTTTAAAAATAAATAGTTTCTTCATAATTCTCAACTATAAATTATCTTATATTTGTTTTTTTGGGAATTTCTTATAAAAATAAATCTATTGTAGGGCCATCTTAACTCTTAACCGATGGTTTTGGATCATTAGTAAGTGATTCTATTTTTCATTTACTAACATGCTAATTTTATATTTTATAGCTTTTCACAGCTCCTGAAATTATCGCTGGGTGCCCTTATGGTAAAGAAATTGATTTGTGGAGTCTTGGAGTTATAATAAATATTTATGTTAAAGTAGTATTAAAATGAAATGTTAATGAAAATGAATGCGAAAAAATAGTAATTTTATTATTTATAAAATTATTAAAATATTAAGCTTATATAAGGAAAAACATTATAATTATGAAATCATAATTTAAAAATAGATTCTTAAAAATTTTTAAAACAAAAATAAATCTATTTATTGAGCAAGTTATTAAAATAATAAAAGTAAAAAAACAATTTCATTTTGATATTCATTATTGTAGGAATACATTCGATTTGGGAAAATGAATTAAAATTTAAATTAATTAATTATTAATTACCTTCAGTTATGTTTTTGGAAAATGTCTCCAAACCCTGACAATATTATACTCTCTGGATAGCGCATTAAAAATGAGACGGTGGTTGTTATTGCTATAATGAATTTATCTCATCGCACAAGCGAGAAAAGCCTATTATACTATTTTTGGGAGTTAGCTCAAAACCAAAATATCTCGCTTCCTGGGATGATTTAGGAATATTCAAAACCCCAAAACCCCTTAGTGAGGTTTATAAGTGCTTTGATTTGTAGGGTATAGTTGGGGTCTTATTGGGTTAGTAGAGAAATTAGGCCAATTTACAAAATGAGAAATAGAAATTAGCGAAATTTAGGGTCGATTTATGATGAGTAATATTTAGATTTACTGCTTAAGCTTAGGTATGGTACGTGTATTAATATAGACTAAGCCAAACCTGTACTAAATTATGCAGCTATAGCAAAGTTATTACGCAAGAGTGCCTCAACTGTTAGGTATCACTGCTTGCTAGCTGTTTAGCATTTTAATTCTGGTTGTTGAACGCATCCTGCAAGAAAATAAAAGTTCTCTCAGGCTCATATTAACTTCCTCTGCGACTCGAAGACTTTGAAGTATTGGGCACACTTTCCATTAGACTAGCGAGCTGTGATGTTTCATAGCAGGTTTCCTGACATGCGTATCTCTCCTTAGACTATAGCCAATATTTATAGAAGAAATGGTATTACTTTCAAGACTGTCAACAGAGTGAAGAGAGTGATTGATTTTACAAATCCATTTTATAGTAATAATTTAAATTATATATATGATTAAATGCAGAGGGCTATTTAAAATAACATCAAGTTCACAAACGCTGATGAAGCTGTGTTTACCTTTAACACCTTTTATAATAAGTCTTGGTATAAGAAATATGATTATATAGAAGTGAATGACTAAAAGGTAAAGGTAGTAACCCATGCAATTTTAGCAGGTATTAGTGAAGACTCTGGCTTAGAAAGTTATGTCATTCATCCTCGCTCTATTAAGTGAGAGCAGTATATTGAAATCTTGCATAAGCTGAGAGATAAATACAACGATTAGGAGATCATCCTCTTTGTTGAAAACCTCTCAGTTCATAAGACTAATGAGTCTAAGAAAGCTTATAAAGACTTAAACATAACTCTTGTTTACAACTATCCTTATGGCACTTAATTTAATGGAATTGAATTCTACTGGAGTTAAATCAAGACTCACTGCAAGAAGCTGCTGTTGTATCATCTTATGCATGACTTGCTTATCGATACAGTAGACTTAATTCAAAGCAGCTGTAAGAGAGTGAGCGTAGATAAGACAACAGTTTGTGCGAGAGAGGGAAGAATGAATGTTTATAAATAAGTTTTAGATTTAAATGAATGAATAAGTTCACATATTAAACTAACCCATAAAGGGGTTTGGCTTCTCTTTCTTCTCCTCTTCTTATGGCTTGCTTGGGCCCATATTTCTTCTCTTAGTGCCAGCTCCTGCATCTATGTTCATTTCATCTGGTTTTTAGACATCTTTATAAAGCCTCTTGCTCACCTCATAAATTGTCTGCGACTTTCTTTCTCTGTGAACCTTTGCATGCTCTTTCATAAGATATATGCCAGTGCCAGATTTTCCTACAAAGTTATATGTCAAAGCTTACTTGAAAGATAAGGATGCTTCTTAAGTTCCTCTAGCCAAGCTGAGCTTATTAGAATGCCTTGCTTCTTCTAGTCTTCAGGAGAGATAGAATATCGTTTCTTATGTGCTTCTTCAATTATTTCTCTGAGATACTCCTCTTTTATTGTACCAAGAACACCAAAGAAAAAGTTCCTCTCTGGTAGTTTATTAGAGAGTTGTTTCTTGGTAGGAAGGTAAACTACCACTTCCTCATCTTACATGGCATCCTCATAAAGATTAGTGACTGAAATCTCAGGGTAGTTGGGAATTTCGATTAGTTTAATCTCTTTATTTTTAAAAGCTTTCTTCTCCTCACAAAGTATTGCTTTCAAGAATGAAATTTTGGTACCTTCCATCGTTGGAAGGAATAAACCAACTGTATAATATGTTAATAGTCATCAAGTTATCTTACCATGTAAAGTTAGGTATCGATAGAGATCCTCCTTGCTTCTGAATCTTGAGATCATTTCTTGAGCCTCAACCCTTTTCATTTGTTCATTGAATGATTCCATCTTTGTTCCTCTTCCTATTAATGAATTTCAAATTATAATTTATAGACTTCTGGATCCTATTGTTTAAAAACTTACTATTAAATATGGGCATCTTATAGGAGGTCAACCCTGTAAAGATACGTGGAGAAAGTTCGCAGAAGCTGTAACAAACTTCAGAGATGGAGCTCCATTTTTATCAATTTAGTTCCATTAAATTAGTACTAAATTCGTTTAAATTTAATTAGTACTGGTACTAATTTCGTAAAATTTTAATTAGTTACCAAAATTTAATTAGTACTAGTTTTTAACTAATGAGGTTTTAATGGAAAAGTTCCAAAATGGTTCAAAACCTAATTGGTACCAGTACCAACCTGAATTTATTCTCAGTTGGTACCAAAATTAAAAATATTAAGCATAAAATTAGAAAATTTATAGTTATAAACTAAGTATAAATATGAAGTCTTAGAGCTTAGATCAAACCATCATTAATGCTGTTGCAACTCCTATATAGTCCAGATATAGCTATAGAGGTTTTAAGAGCTTTATAATAGAAATTTAAATTTGAATTTAAACATGGCGGTCAACTTAAATCGTAGAGCGGCACTTTTAGGAGCAGGTCAATCAATGCTCAACTTTGGCTCCTCCAAGAAACCAGAAGTAATTTATATTGAAAAGGAGGTAGAGCTAAGAGCTCTAGAGTTTGAAGCTGAGGTCTTTAAAATTTAAGTTTAAAACAAGAAGTAGAGTGCTGAGATGGGTGTTTAAACATAAGTTGAATTGGTTGAAGAAGATAAGGAACAGCAACCAATAGAAAAAATTAAAACATTTTAATGTGAAGACTGCTAAAACTTCTTCTCAACTGAGTCTAGCTTGAAGAGGCACATTAAAGAGGTACACTCTGGCAAGGCCAAGATCTATTTTAAACATGACAAAGTGGATGGAAGGTACCAATGCACAACATGCATGAAGTCTTACACTCACTCAGCAAAGGTTAAGAAGCATATGCAAAAACATCATCTTAGCGAATTCTTGATTTAAGATTAGGAGACTTAATAACTTGTACCTGCTAAAAGAAAATCAAAAATTCTTGAGTCTTAAAGAGACCTACAGGAGAAGCTCAAGAGACAGTGTCGCTTTGAATCAATGAACTAGCCTGCAGATCATACTGTTTTAGCATGCTTCCAAGCGAAAGCAATGAGTATTCCTGCATTAAATGCAATTGAACTTAGTAGCTGCATTTAAAATTACTTGCACATAAGTGTGCCTAACAAGGCAAAGCTTATAGTAGTTGATGAGTATGCATACAAGGTATACCCTTTCAGCTATCTCATAAAAAATGAGCAGTATTAAAATGAGTTTGCTAACGAATATATGATTCTTAGAGAGTCTTAAAGAAGAGATTGCTAGAACTTGCTTAAGTTAAATGGTGTTATATTAAGCTATGGTTTCATCGCACTAAGGCTCAAGAAATTTGAAACGACTTTAAGAGACTATCTATATCATAATAGATATCCTGATGACTTAAATGATATTCTTACAGATATGATTAAGGGTGTCAAGGAGTTGCATGAACTTGGATATGTTCATAGAGATTTGAAGCCTGAAAATATTATGCTTAACCTCTGCCTTTAGAAGTCGTAGTTATCGATTTCAATAGAGCCTTAAGATAAGAGATAGTGACTTTGGCTAAAGTTCTTGGTACTCCTGGATACTTCCCAATTAGAGAGAAATGGACTAATGGCTCAGTTCAGTGGGATGTATGGGCAGTTGCTGTTATCATATTAGAGAGCGATATGGAAAGTATGTCATACTTTGGAACAAAGCACGAGAAATAATCAATAAGTTTAGCAGCTAAGCATATAAAGTAAGAAGAAATCTGCGATAAAATTAAGACGATAGTTGAGATGGTCATAGTTATAGTTCCAGCATATCCAAGATAATCATTAGATGACATTCTAGAACAACTAAAGACAGCGAGATTCAAGAGGTATCACAAAGACAAGCAGATAAAATTTGTTAGAGTTAAGAACAATAATAATCATTAAATATTCATTAAATTCATATTAAACCTGCATTTTGTCTACTAACCCCAATAAGACCCCAACTATACAATACAAATCAAAGCACTTATAAACCTCACTAAGGGGTTTTGAGGTTTTGAATATTGCCAGTAATAAAGTCCAACTAAAACTGCGGGATCTACCGTAGAATCCATTTATTTTTGAATTTTGAGTCACTTTGGATTTGATAACTGCCATGATTTTAATATTTAATTAATTTAATTTTAATTCATTTTCCCAAATCGAATGTATTTCTACAATATAATTTTATTTGATAAATTTTAGTTTTATATATATTATATTCGATTGCATTAATTACAATTTAATTTGTTAATTATCATTAAATTTTTTAGGTTTAAATTATTTATTATTAAAACCCAATATTTTAGATCAGTTTTAGATTTGTAGTTAAGTACTATTAAATTAAATATAAAATTCAGCCTAAAATTAAATAAAATGAGCCTTATCAAATATAATTTATGGCAATATAAATTTACTTTATTAATCTTATTTAGTTATCCCTAAGTCCCAATATTTTGAGTTTAAAATTATCTAAATGGGGGGTTTATATACTGCACTTGTTGTTAGTAGGAGAATACCCCTTCAATGAACAAACCTAAGATGCTCTAAAAAAGAAAATAGTGTACGAAAAAGTAACATATAATTCTGACAAATGGGAGTCAATCAGCCCAGAAGCTAAACTCCTCTGTGAAGGAAAAAATAAAAAATATACATTTTAATATCACAGCGATCATTAAATTTAAAGAATTAATTTTGAAATTATATTAAAAGGCCTATTAAAAAAGAATAAAACAAAAAGATTGACTATTGACTAGGTCATAGAGAGTGAATAATAAAAATTATCGTTATATAATCATAAAAGATATATTTATTATGTAAAAAAATTAAAAATAATTTTATAATAAGTTTAAATTGAATGGTTTAAATAGTTCTATGTCTCAACCAGAGATACTCATAACCCTAAAATTAATATTGAAAGTATTGAATCTAAATGCCTTTATTATTAAATCATTGTATATTATTAAATTTTCATAAAAAAATATTATCTTAAATTAATAAATCATTTAATCTCAAAGATAACTATAAATGAGTATTTGATTATTAAAAAGGAAGGGGGTCTAAGTCGGTGGCAGAAATTTTTCGAAAACCTATGTCGGTGGCAACATTAATTTTTAAAAATTCACCAAAATTCAAAGTTGGTGGCATTATAAAATTTTTTTCTTTTTTATGAAAATTTTATCACAGAAAGTTAATCAATCTCCATCATAACAACTTAGGCATTTGACGGACACAGTTTAACATATAAAATAAATTAGAATTCATAAATAATTTGTATCCCTTTATCAAATAATTTTATAATAAAAATATAACTATATAAATATCAATGAAATATTATCACATTGAAAAATAATGATATTTTGAAAAAATTAAAATCGAAGTATGTTATACACTAATTGTCAATGTGATAATATTTCATTGATATTTATATAGTTATATTTTTATTATAAAATTATTTGATAAAGGGATAGAAATTATTTATGAATTCTAATTTATTTTATATGTTAAACTGTGTCCGTCAAATGCCTAAGTTGTTATGATGGAGATTGATTAATTTTCTGTGATAAAATTTTCATGTGTATTGAGGTACTTATTGATTCCCAATTCGAAAAAGAAAAATTTTTTATTATGCCACCGACTTAGGATTTTGGTGAATTTTGAAAAATTAATGTTGCCACCGACATAGGTTTTCGAAAAATTTTTGCCCCCTACTAATACCCCCCCCCCCCTTAAAAAGTAAAAGATTTCATAATAAAATACTAAGAATATAAAATATTTCTATAAATATAAATTTTAATGCAGTCCTTAATCTAACTCTCCGCTATCTCAAATATTTCAATCTCCTAAGAATACTCTTAATACTTTTAAATTAAATAAACTAATTAATTGAATTTTATAAAGATGAAATATTACAAAAGAGAATTGTTTTTTTTTTATATTTTGTCAAGTTTTGAAATAAATTTATTTACAAGCAAAAACGGAGACAGATTATTTATATAATAATTATTAACTTAAAAATTTAATAGAAATTAGACCCATATATGAGTCGATAATTCAAAAAGAGCTTTAAATAGCTCACACTCAGATACTTTAAGGGTACTAATCAACTTTTTTAAGAAGATAATGCAGGGGATCAACAAAGTAATAGAAAAACAAAAACTAAATGATTTTTAAAATTTAGAGCTCTGCTAGAAAATAATAGCCTCAAATTCCTGCCCCACCATTCAATAATAACTTTGAAAATATTCACCTTCAAAGAAATAACATGATATGACTTCACTTCTAACAATCATGAAGAACAAAATAGAACTAATGTTAAGCATTAAGAAAGTTATAGATGAGGTAAGCGTAAAAGAAACCAGCTTCTTTACGCTGATATAAAAATGCAGAGACATTACAGACCTAGTACTTGACTAAGTACTCCCACTTACTCAGGAAGAATTACAAAATTTTCAAGTCAAATGGCTAAACTCTTACTTAGTAACACATAAACCTACTATTTGTAATGATTCGGAAGATTCAGAAATACAACCAAAAACAAGAAATAAAACACATCTGAGACATATCTCTGGCCACTAAGAACAATAACTTTGAATACCTTTTCAGAGAAGAAAGATTCTAGGCCTTGATCAATTAATTAGTTTTCAGTATCAAATACCCCTAGGTAGTACAAGAATCAACCTTCAAAGTAGAAAACTTGGCTATAAAATCTCTTAAAAATATTGCCAACCGAGGGGGTATCAGATAACTAAATACTCTCAAACCTCCACTGGAAAACCATCTAGAGTGACAACAAAACCCCATCTAAAACTACCAAGAGGATGTTGAAATAAGAGAAAAAAGTTTTAGTTCTAATTGACACGTCATTAAATGCATAAAACAAACCTAACCCCAAACTGTTTATTGATGACGCATCTCATCAGAAAAGTCTGACCGGTATAATTTCATCTGATCAGTTAACCGAGAACTAAAGACCTATAAAGTTAGATTTACACATATTCATTATCATAAACTCTAATAATAGTTTTAATTCATGGTAATAAGTAAAACTGATTATGAAATGGATGGAATAATTATTATAAATCTAACACTCTAAGCGAACCAATAAATTAAATAGTACTTCGCAAGAACAAAGAACAAATACTGCCATGAACTTGAATATTAAAAAAGGGAACAGTTTGAAGCTTTCCATTCAACTGATTTTTACAAAAATCAGCTTAAATATCAAACAATCTTCAGTAATTAATACCATGATTGTGTTATATATTAATGAAAAGAGATATGGACCCGAACAGCTAAGGAACCAAATCTTTCCACATATTGAGCAAATATCAATTTTCAAGACTAAACTAAAAAGCATTCAAATGAGAGACAATCACATAATTGAATTGAGATTCAAGAAAGTAGAATATGCATGGAAAGGAGTTTCAAGATGGAAGAAAAAGAGAAAGCTGGACATCAAATTTAAGACAAATAAGACCTACGGAAGACTAGAACACTTAAAACGAAATGAGGTTGACCCTTATATATTAACATATATATATATATAAGATCGGGGTCCCTAGAGACATCAATCAAAACCCCAAAACCCCTAAATGAGGTTTATAAGTGCTTTGATTTGAAGAGAATTTGTTAGGGGATGGGGTTAATAATAGGTTTTAATGTGAAATATATAGTAAATGTATTTAATTTAATCACTCAAAATGCACTTTTGGATCATGTGAAAGAGGTATGTAGTTTATTTTACTCAACCACTATTCTATTTGCTATATCGATATGTCTGATCGTGGGTTAGGCTTGATTATTACCTACTCTGTCATCTATTTCATTGCTTGAGATACTCTTGTTTTATCTATAAATTGCTTTATTATTTGTTTAGCATTCTTCTCGCATCTTGTAGAGTAGTATTCTTTGCGAGGCATATCGCACTCTATTATTATTATTGCTGCTAAAGCCCACACATCCCAATAAAAGTCTCCATCTCTCCAGTCTTCTCTTTCTGGATAGTACCCTTGCGTTCCCATTACAGTTCCAAGCCTTGATACTTCCACTCTTTAGGCTCTGTTGAAATCGATTATTGCTACTATTACAGGTGAGAAGTTTATCATTATATTTTCTGGCTTCAAATCTCTGTGAACAAACCCTAACTTATGAAGCTCTTTAATACCTTATACGGTCTGAGTTGCTATTTATCCAAGTTACTTATGATTTTTTTGATCTGTTATGAAATCTCTTAGGGTCATTTCATAGAGTGGAAGTCTGAAAGCAACATGATCCTTGCAAGAAGAACAGCATCTAACTTGATTAAGTAACTCCACTCTTAAACTTTGCTTGAGTGAGTACTTGATACTCATTTGTAAACTCCATTTAATATTTATCATCACTTAAGAGATAGTTGAAGGGATACGCCTTGTATGCGTATTGAAGATCATTGATTACTTTATTATCAAAAGAGTCTTCTTATATACGGTAGCCTTAAAGAGAAGTTTCTAGGTCAATTTAGGCAAAAACAGGAATCTTTTTTAATATAATTTTAATCATGATCTTTGTGATTTCAGATGCTAGTAGGTTGCGTGATTTCCTCATAAACTCTGATTCACTAGCTTGTTCGAGCTCTACCACTTTCGAAGATTCTCTTGCTTTTTTTTGTTTAGTAGCTTCAATTCATCTTAATACTTTTCAATCTCTTAATCTTTCTTGTGAGCTTTTAAAAGATGCTTCCTTTAATCTCTTGTATGATCAAACTGCTTATTGCACTCGAAGGAATCATACTTTCCGTCGATTTTATCGAGTTTTAAGTATAAAGTTGGCTTGGCTTCTCTATGCTCTTTAATATGCATATATCAACTAGATTTATGAGCGAAGTCTCTCTCACACTTCTCACAAAAGTATAATTCTACTTCTTCAGTTTGTATAGGAATTTTATTGATACCTATTTTAATAATAGAGACCTAAAGTGATAGCTCTGGTAGTTCCTTATGAGAGTTCATCTCGCAGCTATCACACTTTTTATTGCTGCCAAAGGTAAGTCTCATTTAGTTTGATGGAAGTGCTGTTGTTTTTCTTAAAATGTTAGCGCTCATATTTAAATTTGAATTTAAAATTATAAAACTGCCTCTATAACTGAGAGCTTATATGAGAGGTTTGCAGGCATACAAGTTTCAAGGGAAGTTTTTAGAGTATTAGAGGAGAATAATGAGCAGTAAGAGACGATCCAGCTGTAAATATGGGCGAGAAAGTAACCATTATTTCTATCAATAATAAGTTTATTACAGCACGTACCGATTTAGGAGGTGCACCTAATTAAGTACGTACTGCTTTAGGAGGTATTTTGTGATTTTATGATTAAATTTGGGTGCTCCTAATTAAGTACTAGCTTTAATTAATGCTCCTAATTAAGTACTAGCATTTTAGGAGCTGCTCCTAATTAAGTACGTACCAATTTAAATTTAAAAATATGGAACTATAACAGTAGAAATTGATATCAATCTCTCAAGTTTGAAACCAGTTCTCAAAACCTTCTCCATATCCTTCTTAGAGGTTGACCTCCTATAGGATGCCCATATTTAATAGTAAGTTTTACAGAGGTATATAATTGAAATCAATAAACTTAAATTTGAATATCATTTCTTAGATCTGTAAACAAGATGGAGTCAATGAATGATGTAATGAAAAGAGTGCAAGCACAAGAATTGATTCAAAGATTTAGAAGCAAGGAGGATTTGCACCGCTACCTGGTGCAGCAAGGTAATGAACTCATTGATTATTATGTAGTTGGTTTGTTCTTGCCAACGATGGAAGGTACTAAAATTTCATTTCTAAGAGCCATACTCTGCGAAGAGAAGAAAGCATTGAAAACTTAAGATGTAAAGTTTGCAGAGATTCCAAACTATCCAGAAATCTCAGTGACTAACTTATACGATGATACTATGAATGACCCAGAGGTTTCGCAGTACCTGCCTACTAAGAAGCAGTTGTCAAATAAACTACCTGAAAGAAACTATTTCTTTGGCATACTTGCAACAATTAAAGGTGATTACTTGAAAGAAATTATTCAAGAATCTCATAAGAAAAGGTACAGCATCTCTTCAGAAGATAAGGACAAACAAGGGATCAAGATAAGTGAGAGCTGGCTATCAGAGCTGCAGAAGCACCCTTATGTTTCAAGTAAGATTTGTAGCTTAACTCTTTAGAAAAATCTGGTACTGGCATCTTTTTTATGAATGAATAGAGCAAGCTTCACAGAGAACGAAATTCGTAGACAAAGTATGAAGCTAATAAGAGAATTTATTAAAATAATTAGCCTCGAGAGTCAATGAACATAGATGCTTGAGCTGTCAACAAGAGAAGAAACATAGGCACAAGCAAGCCTTAAGAGGAAGAAAAGAAAGAGAAGCCAGCTCCCTCTAAAAATTTTTAAATGTGAGATATATATTCATTAACTTAACTGCAAAACTTATTTATATATATATATATTTATATATATATATATATTATATATATATATTCACTGTCCCTTTTTTAGCACACTTTTATTCCAATTAATTATCTACTCTCTTCGCTGAGCTTATAATAAAGTCTACAATATCGATAGGTATGTCATGCATCAAGTGGTATAGCAGCAGTTTCTTGTAATGACCTTTTAATATACCCCAGTGGAACTCAATTCCATAAAACTATAGACTGTAAGGCACGTTTAACACTGATGTTTTTCTTAGTTGTTCATAACTCTTAATTGTTTTATTTGTCTTTTGAACAGAAAGATTATCAGCAAACAGTATAATCTCATATTCAGGGTATTTCTCTCTCAAATGCACTAAGAACTTAATATATTGCTCTGTCTTAATTGAGCGAGGATGAATAACATAGGATTCTTAACCAGCATTCTCTCTAATACCTCCAAGAATTGCCATTGTTTATACCTTGACTTTCTAATCATAAACTTCTATATTACTATGCGTCTTATAACAAGACTTCTAGATGAAAGTGTTGAAGGTAAACACAGCCTCGTCAGCATGTATAAACTTAATATTATTCTATTAGGCTCTCTGCATTTAATTATAAATAAAATTTAAGTTGTTGTTGTTGTAAAATGGCAGAGTGAAATCAATCACTCTCTTGATATGATATACACTTTGTAAGAGATACCGTTTCCTTTATAAATGTTTGAATCCGACTATGCAGAGATCCTTAACTCAGGGAACTGGCGGTGAAACATAATAGCTCGTTAGTCGAGAGAGAAGTGAGCCCAATACTTCAAACTTTTTCATTAATAAGATAGTCAATATGATTCTATAGAAACTTTGACTTCCTCTAAGGCATAGAATTTCGCTATAATTGCTTTAGTTATACTGTTCTTAGGCAAAGGGAACTAACAGTTGATGGACTTCGCTTTAAGAGCAGTGCAATTGACTTATAATTAAGTACTAGTTTGACTTATTCACAGTAGATATCACATCCATAACGCAAATTTAACAGTAAATATATATACTATTCATCATAAATAGACCCAAAAGCTTGCTATTTTTGTCTCGCATTTAATTTATAATCCCAACCCTAAAAAATTCTCTAAAAATCAAAGCACTTATAAACCTCATTAAGGGGTTTTGGGGTTTTAAATGTGATAATATAATTAAAATTACATTATTATTTATATAATAAGTATTTATTTAATATGGATAAATATATTTGAATTTAAGAATTTAAACTATTTGAATTTTATGATTATAATTTAATTTAAAAATTCCTTATAAATTATAAAATTTTAATTTTGTACAATAAAATATATTTTACTCTTCCAGCTCTAAAGTTAGTACAACTAATTATAAAATATAATTTATGAATAAATTATCATATAATTTGATTTTAAAATACATTCATTAAATAATTTATATAGATTTATATATAATTTAAAAGTTGTCCAAGTTTGCACTTTAAAGATAATAAAACTTAAATAATTAATATTCTTAAATTAAAATGAATTCTTGTTATTAATTATTTTTATTTTACTCTCTTAATTTGTAAATTTTAAATTTTACTTTGAAATGTATTATTAATAGGGTATTATCTAATCTTTTGAGTTGAAAACTTTCCCCCTCCAGTTTTTTTGATTTATTTTTTAAATTAATTTAATCATGTATATTTTTTAAAAAAATATTGTTTATAAAAGTATAAATATTTTTAAGTTCAAAATATATTTTAATTTAAGGCAAAGAAATATTAGATAATTTAGTGATAACATAAGAAATTATAAAAAATCTTGTTGCTAAAAATTAAATGTAATTTTTAACTTTGCTTTTTAAAAAATCTATCGCTTTATAATTATTTGTACGACAAGAACAAAAATTCAGGTCTTTTTTATGCTACAATTAATTAAAATGATGCATAATTCTTTTTAAAAATGAAACCAAAACCTTATTTCTCTTTATTTTTACCATTTGGTAAAAAATTAATGTATAAAACTAAATAGATAAAATAGAAATTTTCAATTTAACTCTTCTGTCGTTGCCTTATATTTAGTTTCTTCCCTTTTTCTATGCAAAATGTTTGTTAGTAGATTGGTGATAATAATATAAACGAAAATTAAACTATTAATTATAATAAATAAGATTGGATTTTTTGTTCATTTATATAGTTTAAGCAAGCCCGTAATCTCAAAACCCCAAAACTCCTTAGTGAGGTTATATACATGATTTATATATTTTCAACTAACATTAGTTTATTTAATCAAACGAAATATATTTGCTATTCTTCGAGAAATCTCCTGAACTTAACTCTTTGAAGTGTTTCAATTATATCTTCTAAAGATGATCTCGGGTATGCTGGAGCTCTTACGATCTAATTTCTTTATATCATCGCACTTATCTTCTTGCATGATATTTTTTCAGCCAAACTTATTGATTATTTCTCTTGTCTTGTTCCAAAGTATGACATATATTCCATATCGTATTCTAAGATAATTGTTGAAACCGCTCAGGCATATCACTAATAAGAGCCATTAGTCTACTACTCTCTTATTGGGAAGTACCCAAGTATTCCTAGTACCTAAGCTAAAGTCACTATCTCTCATCTTATTGCTCTATTGAAATCTAATTTTTACTATTTCTAAGGGACAGAAATTTATCATTACATATTCTGGTTTTTAATCTCTATGATCATAGTTCTTTCACACACTTAGTCATTTCTGTGAGTAGAGTATCTTATTCAAGTCATCTAGGTATCTTTTATGGTAGACTCTCTTAGAATCATTTCAAATATCTTAAGGCGTAGTGCAATAAAACCATGTCCAAGAAAACTCCATCGAGTTTAAGCAAATTCTTGCATTATCTTTTCTGAGCCTCTCTTTGTATTATATATTCATTGACTAACTCATTTTGACACTGCCTGCTCCTAATGATATATCTGAAGGGATAAACCTTATAATCATACTCATCAACTACTATGAGTTTAACCTTGTTAGGTACGCCAATATGAAAATAGTTGTCATTACAAAAGCTGAGGTGTACTATATTTAATGCAGATATATACATAGGTCTCTCTCTTAAAAGAATGCTATATACCGTTAGCTGGTTGGTTCATTGACTCCAATAATTTCTGTTTCTTAAGTCTCTCTTGCTGTTCTCTTTAAAACTCTTGACTATTAAACTTTCTTGTGGCCAGTATAAGTAGTTATGTCTCTTTATCTTGAATTAATAAATCACTAAAGTGATGCTTTTGAATATGCCATTTAATTTTATGAGAGAGTAAATGACTTTATTCATGTCGTGCACTAATACCTACCTTATACTTTATCATGCTTATAATATACGTTTATTTTGCCAGAGTGTATCTCTTTGATTTTCCTCTTCAAGCTCGAATCAGTTGAGATGAGATTTTAGCATTCATTAAATTAAAATGCTTTAATCTTATCTACTGAGAGCTGTTCTTAAACTCCTCAACATCTTCGACTAGCGTTTAAACTCCATCTCTGCACTCTACTTTATAATGTTTATTTCTAGAGCAAACACAATAGATTCAAACTCAAGAGCTTTAAGCTCTATCTCCTTTTCATTGTAGATGATCTTTGGCTTCTTAGTTTAGCCAGAATTATCCACTGCCAAGATAGAATCAAAACCCCAAAACCCTTTCAGTAGTTTGATTGAGTTTTTGATTGATAAAGTAGACTATTAAGGCATACTTTATTAGGGTTTTAATAGGGTTTATGTAGGGGTTTAATGTTTAAATATTAGTAATTTAAGTGAGTATAACAAGCGAGTTTTTAAAATATTTCACACAAACATAAGCTTAGAGTCATGTGGCAGTTCTCTGAATTTTATCTTTCTAAGTTGATGTTTGATTGTTTCTATTGTTTGTTAATTCTCTTAGCTTGGCTTGATAATAGTTGAGTATGCAAGTTCTCTGAGACCTCCATTTATTTTATTTTTATCGAGATATTGCTTGATTCTCTGCTTAGAATCTCTCTCACCTCTGCAGCTAAAGTAATCGTTTCTAGGCATGTCGCTTTCTATTATTATAACTGCTAGAGCCCAGATATCTATCCCATTAAGTTTCTCAATCTCTCCAATCCTCTTTCTCTGGGAAATATCCAGGAGTGCCGTATACATTTCCTTATGCAGAGGCTTGCACTCTTTGAGCTCTGTTGAAGTCAATAATATAAACTCTAAGAGGCTGAAAGTTCATCATGATGTTCTCTGGCTTTAAGTCTCTATGAACATAACCTAGCTTGTGAAGCTCTTCAATCCCTTCAACTATCTGCTATACTATCTAGCTAATTTATCTCTGACATCTATTGTCAGATAAGAATTCTTTGTAAGTCATTTCAAGTAAAGGAAGCCTGAAGGCTACATGATCTTTACCAAGTAAAATAGCATCAAGCTAGATGATCTGCCTGCACTCATTTAACTTTGCCTTTTAAAGAGCATAATACTCATTAGCAAATTCCATTTGGAACTTGTCATCAGCAAGGAAGTAATTGAAAGGATATATCTTGTAAGCATATTAGTCATCAGTAATGACTCTCTTCTCTATTTTATCTTCAAGAGTGAGGTAGCTTTCTAGGCAATAATCTAAGTCAATAATTTTTAATATAGGAATCTTCATTGCCTCTATTTTAACCATGATTTTATTGATCTCAGAGACTGGAAAGTTCTTGACTGCTTTCTTCATTTTAACTTACTTCTAGACTTCAACTCTAAGAGACTCCACTGGTTTTCTTGATCTCCTCTTTTAGAGGAATTTATTACCAGTAGGTTCATGAATAAAGACAAAACTTTAATTGTGCTTTTTCTTTAAGTGCACTTTGAGGTCTCTAGTATGAGAATATGGCTTCTCACAGAACTCACAGACATACTTCCCATCTTTCTTTTAATGCTTGAGATATAACCTTGGCATATCGTTGTGTATATCTCTCAAGTGTCTCTTATAAGTTGACTTGTAAGGGAAAACTTTATTGCATTCTTTGCATTAATAGTCAACTTTGGCTGGGATTTATTAATGCTCTATGGCGGGTTGTTTAACCTCCTCCTCAATTTGTACAGCTTCTTTGATAACCTCCTACTTAACTTATATTTAAATCTCAAAGCTAGACTGATCAAAGTTGTCATAAGTAGGCTCCCACTGAGTACAACGTCTCTGGTCTCTCCTTTCTTGGTTGCTGGAATGATAACTTTTATTGGCTTGATCCAAGTAATGCCGCTCTTCTTAAGAGGTTAGCGCTCATTTTAGTTTGCTGATATATTTTATTATAATAATGATAAAATCTACCTAGATAAACTATATAGTCGAGTATAAGGCACTCTGGTAGATTCTTTGCTGAGAGGTAAGAAAATTAACTAACCATAAAAGACTCTAAGTTGATATATTTTATGAGAATTTTAAACATTTTAGTCAATTAAAATACTCTTAATGAAGTTTTGTTTCTCTAGGAGGTCTTCCAAATCAAGTTTGAATTTAATTTGGAGGACCTCCTATAATAATTAAACATTATTAGGAGCAATTTAATGGAGATAGTTTGATAGAAATGGAAATCAATCTGTGAAACTTGGAGCAAGTTTTTCAATGCTTCTCCGCATAAAGCGAATAAATTGAAATAAGAATGATCATAAATTAGAAATACAAATATACATAAAAAATGTCATTAGCATTAGTAGGTTTATTGTCTTAATTCATTGATTTTCTTCCTCTTCTTCATCAGCATCATCTTTTTTTACTGTGGTTCAAATCTTGAAAAATATTCGCATTCAGCACTTGAGCTTCTCGACGTCAAAAATATCAGAGTTAGAGATGCTGTAGCTGGAAGCTCCTCCACTTCTCTCCTCAACACTGTCTTGCTGGAGATGCTGTTGGCCTTAGAGAGTCCACCATGTTTAGCCAAAATTTGAGAAATTAGAGATGTTTAATAAATTAAAATTAACAAGGTCTTAATTAATACATTTCTGATTAAAATTAATTAAGACAAGCCTATTTAAAATCCCTTATAAATTTAATCTATTACTAACAAATTTAATCTTTGATCATTAAAACTTAAAAAGTTTTAAATTGTTAATTTTAATTTATTAAACATCTCTAATTTCTCAAATTTTTGCTAAGCATGGTGGACTCTCTAAGGCCAACAGCATCTCCAGCAAGACAGTGTTGAGAGAGAAGTGGCAGAGCTTTCAGCTACAGCATCTCTAACTCTGATATTTTTGACGTCGAGAAGCTCAAGTGCTGAATGCGAATATTTTTCAAGATTTGAACCACAGTAAAAAAAGATGATGCTGATGAAGAAGAGGAAGAAAATCAATGAATTAAGACAATAAACCTACTAATGCTAATGACATTTTTTATGTATATTTGTATTTCTAATTTATGATCACTCTTATTTCAACTTATTCGCTTTACCTTTTCAAGTTTGACCTCCAGAAGGTCCTCCCTATTTAATAATAAGATTTTAATAAACTTAGAATGGATTTCCATAATTTTAAATTTCATTAACATTTATAGAAGAGGAAGCAAGATGGAGTCTATGAATGATGCAATGAAGAGAATTCAATCTCAAGATTTAAAAGGAAAATTTTCGAAGTAAAGAGGACCTCTCTAGATATTTGGTATAGCAAGGTAAACTTTTAACTAATACTAATAGATTAACCATAGTTGGATTGTTCTTGCCAACTTAGGAGGGATAAAATCTCATTCTTAAAAGCCTTACTGAGTGAAGAGAAAAAGCTTTTAAGTCTAATGAAATTAGGATGATAGAGATACCTAACTACCCTGAAATATCAGTAACAAATCTCTATGATGATGCTATGAGTGATACAGATATTTCTCTCTAACTTCCATCAAAGTTGCAACTCTCTAATAAGTTGCCAGAGAGAAACTTCTTCTTTGGTGTTCTTGGAACTCTGAAACCTGAGTACTTAAATGAAGTTATTTAAGAAGCTCATAAGAAACGCTACAGCATCTCTCCTGAAGAAAAAGAGAAGCAAGGTATTAAGATAAGTGACACCTGGCTGTAGGAACTTCAAAAGCATCCTTTCATCTCAAGTAAGCTTAGTCTTCTAACTTTATAGAAAAACCTGGTACTGCTATATACTTGATGAAAGAGCGCAGCAAATTAAACAGAGAGAGAAAGTCTCAAGTAAAACATGAATTGAGTAAGAGGCTCTTCAAAGATTTATAAAAGGCAGAAAAGATGAACATAGATGCAGGAGCTAGCACTAAGAGAAGAAACATAAGCCCAAGCAAGCCTTAAGAGGAAGTAAAGAAAGAGAAGCCAAATTCCTTTACGGGCAAATTTAATATGTGAACTTATTCATTCGTTTAAATCTAATACTTATTTATAAAAACAAAATCTCCCTTCTCTTGCGCATACTTTAGCTTTATCATCGCTGACTCTTTTAGCAGCACTCTTTATAAAATTGACTGTATCTATTTTTAAGTCGTGCATCAAATGATAGAGTGGAAGTTTCTTTTAGGGGCCTTTCAATAACCCCCAATATAATTCAATTCCATTGAACTGAGGACTGTAGGGAACATTAAATACAGGTGTTATGTTTAGCCTTTCGTATTCCCTCCTTAATTCTTTAGTTTTATGAACTAATAAGTTATCAACAAACAAGATGATCTCTTAGTCAGAGTACCAGTCCCTGAGCTATTGCAAGGACTTAATATATTATTCAGTCTTTATAGAGCGAGGGTGGATAACATAAGTCTCTAGGCCACTATCTTCACTGATTTTACTAAAGATTAAATAATTTTATATCTTAACCTTTTAGTCATAAACTTCTATATTACTATGCCTCTTGTACCAAGACTTTGATATTAAGGTATTGAATGTAAATAAAGCTTCATCAGCGTGTATAAACTTTATATTATGCTCTCAAGACCTCTGCATTTAATCGAATATATTATTTAAATTAGTCTTATAAAATGGAACATTAAAGTCAATCACTCTCTTAATGCGATTTACTGTCTTGTAAGATATTCCATTCTTTTTATATATGTTAGCTATCGATTAAGCAGAGATATGAATCTCAGGAAATTGGCGATGAAACATCACAGCTCTCTAGGCAAGAGAGAAGTAAGCCCAGAATTTAAGAGTCTTATCATTAATTAGATAACCGATATGATGCTGCTAAAATTTTAGAGGTCTTTTAGGCTTAGAATTAAGCTGCTGTCTCTTTAAATTCAATGCTAATAGACAGTGAGACCTCACAGTAGCAGGAGATTTATGGAGTAGCCTTGCTATAGACGTGTAATTAAGGATAGGCTTGAGTTGATCATTATATTCATCACATCCATAACGCAACTTAAACAATAAATCTATATACTCACTGTCATAAACAGACCCCAAACCTCGCATATACTCACTTAAATTACTAATATTTAAACATTAAACCCCTACATAAACCCTATTAAAACCCTAATAAAGAATGCACTTATAGTCTACTTTTATCAATCAAAAACTCAATCAAACTACTGAAAGGGTTTTGGGGTTTTGATTCAGGTTGATACTGGTACCAATTAAGTTTTGAACCATTTTGGACCTTTTTCCATTAAACTTGGTACCAATAAAGTTTAGGTACTCTTAATTTGGTATTAATTTAAATTAAACAGATTTAGTACCAGAACTAATCAAAATAAAACATTTTTAGTACTAATTTAATGGTTCTAAAATGATAAAATGGAGCTCAATCTCTGCAGTTTGTTGCAGCTTCTGCAAACTTTCTCCACGTATCTTTGCGGGGTTGACCTCCTATAAGATGCCCATATTTAATAGTAAGATTTTAAACAATAGGATCCAGAAGTCTATAAGTTATAATTTGAAATTCATTAATAGGAAGAGGAACAAAGATGGAATCACTTAATGATGAAATGAAAAGAGTTGAGGCTCCAAGCAATGATGAAAAGATTCATATATGAAGAAGATCTCTATCGATGTCTAACTTTTCAAGGTAAGATAAATTGATGGCTATTAAACATTTTGGTCATTCCTTACATCGACGGAAGGTACTAGAATTTCATTCTTTTTAAAGCAATATTTTGTGAGAAGAAAGCTTTTAAAAATGAATAAATTAATCTAGTTGAAATTCTAAAATACCCTGAGATTTTATTAACTAATTTCTTTGAGGATGCAGTTAAAGATGATTAAGTGATAGTTTACCTTCCTAATAAGAAACAACACTCTAATAAACTACATTAGAGGAACTTCTTCTATGGTGTTTTATGTACAATTAAAGAGGATTATCTCAGAGAAATAATTGAAGAAGATTATAAGAAACGTTATTCTATCTCTCCTGAAGACTAGAAGAAGCAAGGCATATTAATAGGCTCAGCTTGGCTAGAGTTGCTTATCATCCTTATCATTAAAGTAAGCTTTGATATAAAACTTTGTAGAATAATCTGGCATTATTATATATCTTATTAAAGTGCATGCTAAGGTTCAAAGAGATAGAAAACAGCAGACAGTTCATTAAGTTAACAAGAGACTTTACAAAGATATTTAAAAGCCAGAAAATATGAACATAGATACATGAGATTGCAGTAAGAGAAGAAACTTAGGGCCAGCCAAGCCTTAAGAAGAAAAGAAAGAGAAGCCTAATCTTTTTAAGGGTCCATTTAATATGTGAACTATTTCATTCATTTAAGTCAAAAACTTATTAATAAACATTCATTCTTCCTTTCCTTGCATATATCGTAGTCTCATCTATATTCACTCTCTTGCAACTACTTTGAATTAAGTCTACTGTATCGATAGGTAAATCTTGCATTAGATGATACAGTAGTAGCTTCTTGTAGTAAGTCCTGATTTAACTTCAGTAGAATTCAATTCCATTAAATTATGGGCTATAAGGGACGTTATATATAGTCAAAACCCCAAAAGTCCTTAGTGAAAGGTTTATGAGTGCTTTGATTTGTACAGTATAGTAGGGGTCTTATTGGGGGTATAAGAGAAATTAGGCCAATTTGCAAAATGAGAAATAGAAATTAGCGAAATTTAGGCTCTATTTATGATGAGTAATATTTAGATTTACTTCTTAAGCTTAGGTTTGGTACAATTTTTATTATAGACTTAGTCAAACCAGCTATGAATTATGCAGCTATAGTAAAGTTCTTACATAAGAATGCCTCAACAGTTAGGTATCATTGCTTGTTAGCTATTTGGCATTATAACTTAGACACTTGAAACCATTATGCAAGAAATCAAAAGTTCTCATAGCACAATATTGACTACCTCTGCGACTCGAAGACTTTAAAGTATTGGGCACACTTTCAACTCGACTAGAGAGCTGTGATGTTTCATCGCAAGTTTCCTGTCATACTTATCTCTCCTTAAACTATAGCAAACATTTATGGAAAAAATGGTATTACTTTCAAGACTGTCAACAGAGTAAAGAGAGTGATTGATTTTACAGTGCTATTTTATAGCAATAATATACCTTATATATGTGATTAAATGCAGAGGGCTATTGACAATAAAATCAAGTTCATTCATGCAGATGAAGCTGTATTCATTTTCAACACCTTTATTAATAAGTCTTTGTACAAGAAATATGATGATATAGAAGTGTATGACTGAATCCTCTTTTTTGCCAGTTAATTTGGACTGATATTCTTTTATTATTGCCGTTTAAATTATTAAAATTACTATTAAATTAAAGCATTGAATTAGATTATCTTATAAATATAAAATCATTTTTATTTATTTTTACTAATTATCTATTGTGATAATAATTATTAGGAGAGACGGCTATTAACTCAATAAATAAATACTAATTCAATATTTTATTTAATATATAAAATAAATATCATTATTATATGTATAATATGTTAATTTAATAATTAAATATTCCTTCTACCAATATTCAAATAATATAATTTAATTGGTGAAAATATCCAATAAAAATAAAATTATCAATTATTAATGGAAAATAAACTTGTTTAATTTATTTTTTTTAAATATCCTAAAATTATTATATATATATTTAACTTTATGATATAAATGTTAAATAATTTATGCAGAAATAATATTTTTTTTATTAGAAAAAATCCATTTAATATAAATTTAATGATAAATTTAAAAAAAAACTTGATTTATTACAATAATTCTATATCTGAACAATTATAAATATTAAAATAAGAAAAGACAGATGATTAAATGATATCTTGAATAATGAATTATATAATATGCATTATCTTAATATATAAAAAGACTTTCCTACTTTTAAAAAATAATTTAATTTTAAATCTAGAAATTAATGATAATTTGATTCTTCTTAATAAAGATAAATGTTTAAAATCTATTCTCATGCTTACAAAAAATTAGATCATAAAAATTTGATTGAATATTAAAGCAAAAGAAATTATCAAAACTTTTATTTATATATAGTTAAATAAATTATATAACTTAAAAATTTATCATTTTTATTTCAATTTATTCTTCACATTTGGCTTTTTTTCAAATTTTTGTGGATCCAGAGCTAAGCTATCAATCAAAAATTCAATCTTAATACTTTTACTATTAACATATTTTTACTTATTTTAATACAAATATGACAACTTAACAAAATAGTTAAATTTGACTGCTAATAAAAAATATTTTATATATAAGGTTAACTCAAAAATTCTTAATTAACCCATTAAAAGTTAAAATAACAATGAACTCTTAATTAATAGATATAAAATTTTTAAATAGCATATTGATTTAGTAAGTTTAAAGATTTATTTATGAAGAAAAAAACTTCGAAAATAACCAAGAAATTATTTTGAATGATTTTGTAAATGCAGTAGATATCATATATTTTATTTATAAAAGTCAATCATATTATTTTAATAACATTCAAAGTAAAATATAAATACAAGATCAATTCAATTAAATAAAAATCAAATAAAAGGCCCTTATTCTCAAGTCTCTTGCCATCAGCCCAAATTAGAGAAAATCATTTGCGAGCTATTTATTGATAAAATAGATAAAAATAGGAAATTCTAGAAATACAAATACAATTTTAGATTATTAATTATTTTAACTGCCACTTATTACTAATGATTAAAATCTAGCTTTGATTTAATAAATTAATTTAAATATATATAATTGTGCAAAGTGTACAAATATTTAATTATAGAATCAATTAAAGGTCAGTGATTTTTGCAAAAACATATTTAATTTTTATAATCTAATAAATTTATCAATGGAGAACATTCTCATCATTCGTTCAATCAATCACTAAATGACACGTCGCCGAATGGCATCTTACCCTTGAAGCTGGTGAATACGATAAAACTGCCCAATACTGCTGTTGACTGATGAAATCGCTGGACTTGACAACGAGAGAAAAAATATTATAGTTACAGTTGATAGCTTAGAGAACCGCTACTTATAGGCTCCGGTCTCAAGCACTGCCCTCAACTCATCATTTACATGTTCCAACACACTTCATGCAAATTCACAATACTGATAGTGCTGACTAGTCATACTTAGCTGGAGGGTTCTATCTCGAAAAATTCACAGCAGATATTTATATCAATGGTATTGATGATAGATTCTCACTTTCACATAACTCACAAGCTCTTACTGCTTTAGCGGAGATGATCATTATTAAAATAAGATATATTTTTGAACAAATCACCACCCTTTGATTCTATAATTATATATTTGTACACTTTACACAATTATATATATTTAATAAATTTATTAAATCAAAGTTATATTAATATCATTAGTAATAAGTGACAGTTAAAATAATAAATAATCTTAAATTATATTTGTATTTCTAGAATTTACTATTTTTATCTATTTTATCAATATTATAATTATAAAATTTACTTATAAAACTATATGATATTTTATAAAGCCAATTAGGTAATGAAATAGAAGAGTTTAAAATAGAATGAGATATTTATTGGAAAAAAATATAATATTGAATTTACAATATTGAATTCGTTTTATTAAAATATAAGCTTAATGCAGAGAAATGGCAGCCAAAAATGAGAATTATATATATATCTATCATTTTGTCTAAATTCAATGAATTTTAAAAGGATTAAATTATAACAAATAATTATTGGCAAGGTTATAAGATTTTTAAGGCAATATTAAAAATAGCGGCTAGTTTGACAAATACTCACCTCCTTAGGTGAACTTTTGAAACTGTATTCTGATAGAACTCGATCTCCTGAGCAAATTTATTTTAGGACTAGTTGTACTTGGATTATAGTTTTTGAGATAATAAACTTCATAAGTAAAAAAATCAAATATAAAATCATAAATTTTGGCTTTAAATTTTTGTGGCAAATATCTACAAAAAGATCAAATTTGCCACTTCTAATAATTATTTGTCTTTTAATTAATTATTCATGATAGAATTCAATATT
Organism: Oxytricha trifallax; assembly: GCA_000711775.1. Lineage (NCBI taxonomy): Eukaryota > Ciliophora > Spirotrichea > Sporadotrichida > Oxytrichidae > Oxytricha > Oxytricha trifallax. Next base: position 22,009 of record ARYC01000408.1, on the reverse strand, counting down.
TATCCTGATATTTAATTTTAAGCAAATTTATAGTTTTATAAAAAAATTATAATAATAATAATATATATTATAGTTAAATTTGTAATATTTTTTAATTTTTTTATAAAAATATAAATTTGCTTAAAATTAAATATCAGGATAAATATTGAATTCTATCATGAATAATTAATTAAAAGACAAAAAATTATTAGAAGTGGCAAATTTGATCTTTTTGTAGATATTTGCCACAAAAATTTAAAGCCAAAATTTATGATTTTATATTTGATTTTTTTACTTATGAAGTTTATTATCTCAAAAACTATAATCCAAGTACAACTAGTCCTAAAATAAATTTGCTCAGGAGATCGAGTTCTATCAGAATACAGTTTCAAAAGTTCACCTAAGGAGGTGAGTATTTGTCAAACTAGCCAAAATAACATAATTTTAGCAAAAGTATATACATTAATAGAACAAACTATCAACTTTAGAGATATATTTACTCATTATTTAATTCCGAACTTAATAAAAATTTATGTTTAAATATATAAATAATTAATATTGAGAGTTTTATAATTCTGAGATTCCTGAAATCCCTTCTATTTTACATAAAGAATAGCTACAAATCGTTTAAGAGAATACTTTTTTCAATAAAAAAAATATTAATAGTTTTAATAGATTGATTTTATAATTTTATGTCAAAACATTTTTAATTTATCTCCTTTAAACCACATTTAATTTATTATTTTTCCAAAAATTTATATTAATACGATATTTTCATCATAACTATACATCGTAATATGCAATATTATTAACAGTGTAATAAATTATCATTGCAGTTTTGCTTAATTTTTAAATACAAATAATTTTATATAAACTTTAAATTCTAAAATTAATGAATTTTAATGATTCTTTAATATTTAAGTGTTTAAAAATATTTTTAATAATTTTCAATAAAAAATAGATTGTATCGCCTTAGAATTTTTGAATAAGATTTCAAATAAAAATAATTTATTTAAATACAAATTAATAGATATATAAAAGATCTAAATCATGAAGTAAGAAAATATTGTTTTATATTGTAAATTAAACATTGGACTTAAGAATTAGGGAAAACTAAGTGTTCGGTCAGACAAACCCCAGCCTACCCCCACTCTTCAACCTATCATTATTTTTTACTTTATTTAAATTATAGCATAATAATTCTATTACTACCCAATAAAATTTTACATATTATAACAAATTTTTACATTCATTAAAGATCAAGTTAATTAAAGGGAAAAGATTAAATGATATAATGATATATCTTTGATTTAAATTTAATATTTAATTAATGCATTAATTTAATAAATTAAATATATAAATACTGAATCCTAAATCAAACTCATACAATGCTACTAGTTGGTTTTAAGCATCTTTAACATTGAGATTTTTTAAAAATAGTAAAATTAATTAAAATGGAGCTTTCAACACTTAATTCTCATATATTATCAATATTTATTTTTAATTCTTTAATTCCAAACAGATCTTACTATATTCCATTTGCAATATATAGGGTGCCTGTTTGACTTTTTAAATGATATTAATGAAGCCTTTCTATTTAGTAGGGATACTTAGATCTTTGTTCTATATTCATGTTGAAATCTCTTAGTTCTATTTGGAATTTGATCATTAAATTTGAGTCTCCAGACAATGTTAAGAAATGATTACCGCCGGACAATGTTTTTGAAAGATTGCCCGGTGACCTTTTAAAGAAATGGATGAATTTAAGTATGTTTATTGCATTAAAAATGAGAAATAAATTAAATAAATATAGTAAAAAAATAAAATAAAAATGGAAGCCATATCTTGTTCTGGCCGAACATGGCTGTAGTTAACTTGAGTCTTTATGATTCATGTTTTGAAAATCTTTTTTTAAAATATCGTTCAAATAAGACTATTGTAATAAAATAGATTTGTAGTAAATTTACATCAAAAATTTTTTTTAACTTAATTGGAATACCTATAGTTAATTTCTCTGTAAATTTCCAATGTCTGTCGCTCATTTTATTGCATGCTCCTATAGGAAAAAATATTCTTAAAAGTATATATTAATTATTAATAATTTTTTCTTCCATTTTATTTGCTGTTCTTACAAAAATGAAATTCAACTTCATCAGTCTGTATAGGAATTTCATTATTGCCTTTCTCCTCCTCTCTGTCTCCCACACACTTGTTTGCCATTTATTTTCTATTATTAATTTCTATTTTAATAACAGAGACCTCAAGTGATAGCTCTGGTAGTTCTTTATGAGAGTTCATCTCACAGCTATCACACTTTTTATTGCTGCCAAAGGTAAGTCTCATTTAGTTTGATGGAAGTGCTGTTGTTTTTCTTAAAATGTTAGCGCTCATATTTAAATTTGAATTTAAAATTATAAAACTGCCTCTATAACTGAGAGCTTATATGAGAGCTTTCCAAGCCTATAAGTTTCATGGAAAGTTCTTAGAGTATTAGAGAAGAATTATGAGTGCTAAGAGACGATCCAGCTCTAAATATAGGTGAAGAAGTAACCATTTTTACTTTCAATAATAAGTTAATTACAGCACGTACAGATTTAGGAGGTGCACCTAATTAAGTACGTGCCGATTTAAAATAAAAATATGGAACTATAACAGAAGAAATTGATATCAATCTCTCAAGTTTAAAACCAGTTCTCAAAACCTTCTCCATATCCTTTTTAGAGGTGACCTCCTATAGAATGCCCATTTTTAATAATAAGTTTTACAGAGATATATAATTAAATTCAATAAACTTAAATTTGAATATCATTTCTTATATGTGTAAACAAGATGAAGTCAATGAATGATGCAATGAAAAGAGTGCAAGCACAAGAATTGATTCAAAAATTTAGAAGCAAGGAGGATTTACACGGCTACCTGGTGCAGCAAGGTAATTAACTCATAATAGCTAATCTTTATTCTGTAGTTGGTTTGTTCCTGCCAATGATGGAATGTACTAAAATTTCATTTCTAAGAGCGATACTCTGCGAAGAGAAGAAATAATTGAAAACTTAAGATGTAATGTTTGAAAAGAATCCAAACTATCCAGAAATTTCAATGACTAATTTATATGACGATGCTATGAACGACCCAGAGGTTTCGTAGTATCTGCTTACTAAGAGGCAGTTTTCAAATTAACAACCTGAAAGAAAATATTTCTTTGGCAAACTTGCAACAATCAAAGGTGATTACTTGAAAGAAATTATTCAAGAATCTCATAAGAAAAGGTACAGCATCTCTTCAGAAGATAAGGACAAACAAGGGATCAAGATAAGTGAGAGCAGGCTATCAGAGCTGCAGAAGCACCCTTATATTTCAAGTAAGATTTGTAGCTTAACTCTTTAGAAAAATCTGGTAATGGCATCTTCTTGATGAATGAATAGAGCAAGCTTCACAGAGAGCGAATGTCACAGACAAAGTATTAAGTTAGCAAGAGACTTCATTCAAATATTTAGCCTTCAGAGTCAATGAACATAGATACTGGAGCTGGTAGAAAGAGAAGAATCTTAGGATGAGGGAAGCAAGAAGTAGAAGAAAAGAAAGAGAAGCAAGCTCCCTCTAAAGAATTTTAAATGTGGCTTATATATTCATTAACTTATCTAAAAAACTTATTTATATACATTCACTCTCCCTTCTTTGGCACACTTTTAAGCCAATTAAATATCTATTCTCTTCGCTGAGCTTTTAATAAAATCTACTGTATCGATATGTAGGTCATGCATCAAGTGGTATAACAGCAGTTTCTTGTAATGGTCTTTTAATATACCCCAGTAGAACTCAATTCCATTAAACTATGGACTGTAATGTACGTTTAACACTGACTTTATTCTAAGTTGTTCATAGCTCTTCTTTGTTTCTTTAGTCTTATGAACAGAAAGATTCAAACAGTATAATCTCATATTCAGGGTACTTCTCTCTCAGCTGCTCTAAGAACATAATATACTGCTCTGTCTTAATAGAGCGAGGATGAATAACATAAGTTTCTAAACAAGCGTCCTCGCTAATACCTCCAAGAAATGCCATTGTTTATACCTTGACTTTCTAGCCATATATTTATATATTACTATGCCTCTTATACCAAGACGTCTAGATGAAAGTGTTGAAGGTAAACACAGCCTTGTCAGCATGAATAAACTTAATAATATTCAATAAGGCTCTCTGCATTTAATGATAAATATAATTTAAATTGTTGTTGTAAAATGAAAGAATGAAATCAATTGCTCTCTTAATACGATATACACCTTTGTATGATATGCCATTTCGTTTATAAATGTTTAAAACAGACTGTGTCGAGATCTTCAACTCAAGGAACTGGCAGTGAAACAAACATAGTAGCTCGTTGGTTGAGAGAGAAGTGAGCCCAATACTTCAAAATTTTTTCATTTATTAGATAGTTAATATGCTTCTATAGAAACTTTGACTTCCTCTAAGGCTTAGAATTCAGCTATCATTGCTTAAGTTATACTGCTATAAGGCAGAGTAAGTGAACAGTTAATGGACTCCGCTTAAAGGGCAAGTAGCGTAATTGATTTACAATTGAGAACTAATTTGACTTATTCAATGTATATATCACATCCATATCACAGTTAAACACTAAATCTATATATTCTCTTCATCATAAATAGACTCCAAATGCTTGCTATTATTTAATTAATAAGTCCTACCCTTAACAAATTCCCTACAAGTCAAAGCACTATAAACCTCATTAAGGGGTTTTGAGGTTTTGACTGTGTCTGTCTTTATGGTGCAGCCAACACTGGCAATAGCACAATTCTTAAAATGGCTGACAAAATTTTCTTCTGCGATGAATTTAACCCCGGTCCTACACGGTTCTTCGTGGAAGGCAGAACTCTTGAATATGAGCTCATGTGCTATTGATTGACGAGATGAATATAGATAAGTTATTCGACAGGTGCTTCATCCCAGCAATGAAGAAGCTATTAGAGGGAAAAGGATATGCAGTGACAGAAAGTATGGATAGACATAAGTGCTGTACTAAAACTGCTACACGATAATTACAACTAACGATCACCCATGGAACAGAATGACTTCTGAGGAAAAGGATTGCTTTGAAAAGAGGTGCATCTTTGTGACTCCCTTGGTGGAGGGCAAATAAGCCAAAATTACGTAGACTCTCTGTTGAAAAGATCTGACGGCTGAAGCGACGACAATCAAGAAAAGAGTAAGCACTTTGATTCATACTCCAAGAGATTGAGCTTAAGGGACACAGAGGCAGAATATCATTGTCACAACGCTATTTTGTAATGATTGCATTTAAAAATTTAATTTAGATATTTAGAGATTTCTGTATACAGCCTTCCCTTGTTTATATAATATATTTTTGCACGCTTGCATATTTGCACTCATATTAATTTATTAAAGTAATTAATTAAATTTTGTCATTATTATAATTAACATTAAAAGTTTAAAATAAAATAGTAATAAGAGGAATTGTAATTAGGCATTTTTAATTACATAATACTTTATAAATTTATCTATAATCTCTTATACTAATGAATTTTAACAATGAAACATTTATTACATTATTCAAATAACTGTAAGATATAATTAAATATATATGTATACTCATTCTAAAGTCTTTATCTTTTTGCAATCTTAAACTTCTTTGCCAGGAAAGAGGTAAATAAATAATTATTTGTAAAAAATTGAAAAGATAAAAATTAATGAGATAAATCATTGAATTCTTGAGACCATCCTAATTCTAAAAAAATTATAAGGAATTAATTTTTTATATATCTTTAGCATGAAAATTATTTAAAAATTGAAATATTTTTTTTTATTTTTTTCTTAAATATTTTAGCTTTGAATCAATGTTTAAAATTAATATTAAAATTTTAACCTTATAATAATTTATATATATATAGAGTAAAATAGAAAGTATTTATCAAGAAAAAATAAATTTCATTGAAAAATTGACTTTCCTAATCTTAATTATTACGAAATTTATTTTAAACTATGTTATATTTTTATTTAAGTGTCTATATTAGTATTGTTATTTAAGCATATTTAGTAAATATAATAAATTAATTACTTTTCTGGGTGTATAAGTAAAGCAAGATTATACTTTTTTAGGAATTTAAGCAAATCATTACCCTCATAAATTAATAAAAATAAACATCTATCAACATAAACTAATTTAAATTTCTTAAAAATAATATTTTTAATTTAATGTACAATTTTTGATTAATGGATTAAGATAAAAAAACTAAGGGGCTCCAATGATCTTGTATTTATAAATAACTTCAAATTATATTTTCTCAATAAAAAATCTTTCATTAATATTCAAAGTGTCTTTAAGAAAAAGAAGTGAATGTCATATTACCTTGTTTTTAATTATTGCTGGGTTAAATTCTTATACTAAGTTATAGTAAAAATAAATTAATAATCAATGAAGAAACCTATTTGAAAATAGAACATTTAATGGAAGAACATACTTCTTAACAAAAATTGTTATTTGATAGGGATATTAAATTTAGATCAAGTTTAATTATTTTATTAAATAATATTTGTTAAGTTTAACAGATAAGTGTGATATTGTAGGAATATATTCGAAATTGGGAAATTAATTTAAATTAAATAAATTATTGATAAATTATTGGCTGTTAAAGTTGGCCAATTTAACGATCCTGGGCTCATTTGATAGAGAATTAAAAATTAGATGAACTTTACTATTAGCAGTACTTTTTTATCACATCCCTAGAGTGTGTTTACTTGACTTTATTTAAATATCTTTAAATTCATTAAATTATACCCTCATATTAAAGTCAAGTTATCTTACTCCAGGGATGTGATAAAAAAGTACTATTAATAGTAAAGTCCATCTAATTTTGAATTCTCTATCAAATGAGCCCAGGATCGTTAAATTGGCCAACTTTAACAGCCAATAATTTATCAATAATTTATTTAATTTAAATTAATTTCCTAATTACGAATGTATTCCTACAAGATTATATTTTATTATGAATAAATGCTATACTACATAGACACCATTAAATTTAAATAAATATAAATTTTTATAATTTCAAGATTAATATAAAAACATATGCAACCTGTTTAATTTATAAATTGATATAATACATTAAAGTATATATTTAATTTTATAAAAGAAAATTAGATTTATTTTTATCCTGAGACATCACTAAACCGTTCAGTTAAATCTTTCTTAAAAATAATAAATTAATTATTTTTAATTTGTTTACTTATATATTGTATTTTAAATCTAACAATCAGCTGAATACTAAAATTAAACTAATTCCTTCAAGAAAGAAGGGAAAGGACTTTTTTCAATTCAGTCACGCTTATTTCCTAGAGAAGGGAGATAAAAATCAGAGATATGAAATATTGGACGATAGAGATTAAATATCATAAGAGTTTAAGGACCTAGTTATTGAGCCATACTTTAGAGACATCTATTCAGACTTAGTATAATTTTTTATATAAAATATATATTTTAAGGAAGGAGATTGAAAAATTTGAATAAAGTCAAATAAATATAAAATTCATTATAATATTTTTTATTGATATTTTATAAATAGAGATTAAAATATAAATGCATTTAAATAACTAATAAATGGAAACTTAGCTGATAATTATTTTAAATTTTTATTACATATAGTAAATAAAAAATAAAATATTAATTTTATTAAGATAATTATATTAAACATAAAATATTCGTACAATAGATTTTTTAATTTAATTATAATTGAGTAATTAATAAGAATAACTTAAAATAATTTAATAAATTGTAAACGCTCAAATATAAACTAAATAGTAAAATTTTTAATTATAATATTTTATTATTCATTTTATAAACAAAATTTTTTCTTATAAGAATATTTTTTAAATAATATTAAATTTTACTTAGTTATAAGATCAACAGATCCTTACTTTTATTTAATTAATAAAATATAATTTATTGATAAACTACAGTTTAACTTGAACAAATAATCATTAAATTAATTATATATAAATTTATAGTTTTAAACATAAAATGATAAATCTCTGAATATTAAAATAAAAATTTAAATATAAATTATTTGTAAATCATTTAAGAATCCAACTTTTGTAAAATTTATCTTTCTTACTTCCAATTAAATCAAAAATTTAGCTTTAATTATTTATATATAAGATATAATTCAGAATTTTTATGAATTTATTATGTTTTCTTCAATAAAAATAATTTACGATATAAATATCCTTCTAAAGGTATTGACAAGCTAACAATTATGAAGGTAAGTTAACCATTCAAAAACTAAACATTTGTTAGTACTCTTAAATAAATATATATTCAAATTTAATAAATTTTAATACTCATAGCTGCCAGGAATCATAGCAGAGAGATTTTTCGCACTACTTTATATATTAAAAATTGATAATTCGATCATTAATTTTTAGGTTTAAAATAAGATATTTTCGAAGATTGATTATTGTTTCTTTCTTATTTTATCTGAAAACTTAAAAAAAATTATTTTATCATTTTATAATTTTAAAGAGAAATTACTAATAATTATACGAAATTCGTATTTCTCAATTTATTTTATTTAATATATTTAATACAAAAATTTCATTGATAATAAATATTTTATTATACAAATAGAGGTATAATTTCTCAACTTAAATAAGAAAATACATTTTTAGGAATAGTAAACTTACGCTTATTAATTTATATTATTGATTAAAAATGCATTCTTTAATTGTGATTAAGACTTGTGATATTATTTTTTAATAAATATAGAATATTATATTATGAAAGATAGCTTTATAAATATTTATGGATATATTTTGTTTTTAGATAAAAGATTGATTTACTATAGTAATTTTTATATATATTTTTGAAATTTTATAATCAAAATAATAAATTAATCATCTACTTGACATAAACAAGAATGGGTATATATCATTATATTAATATATATAGAACAAATAATTTCATAAAATAAAATAACAAATTTAAATCTCTATTTTTTATCATTTCAAGATTTTATGAACTAACTCCTAATGAAATTAATTAAAAATATTTATTCAATTAAGTTTAAATAATGCTTTTCCACTCCAATCTTAATGAAAAATTGCATTCAATTTTCTAAATGTAAATAAAAAACATATATATTATAATTGAGATACTATATAATGTAAGGAATTGTCCACTTGTTGATAAATCTTTTCCTTATGTTCAATAATATAATTTAATTTATTTTTATGAATTTTTATATATATATATATATATATATATTAATTGGCCTATTAATAATTAAATAAAAAATATTTATTTTGGAACTTAAATCAATAAATCTGACCATATTTATATAGGTACGACTTTGATGATGATGGTGAAATTCACAAAGAAGATGTCAAAATTATTCTTTTTATAGAGGGGCTGACTTTTTATAATTAATATAAATAGTTAAAATTGGTAAAATATATCACTGAAATTAATTAAAATTAGTTCATTTAATAAATTTCATAATTTTTTTTAACCTTTAAATTCTATCACACATGGAATAATCAATTTATCTTATTTTAATATAAATTATATCTTTATTTTATCTTTTAATTAAAGATAGTGTGTTTTAAATATCATCCCTTAATTGCACTTTAAAAAATATTTAATTTATAAATAATTTAGATTTAATAAATTACACAATAGCATTTATAAATAACTTATTTTTTGTAAAGTTTTTTACAAACATGCCTTTAGTTCAAGATGATGACCTTATAGAACAAAATCTAAAATTAATTTTATAAATAAAGTATTAATTTGATATGATTTTTTTTCAATAAAATCGGTGTTCCAGCCCTATATCATAGAAATATTTAAAATAATTAATATTTAAAAATATTATGATAGAACTTAAGGTAAGTTTCAACCATAGTCATATAAAAATTTATAGAGTATTAAAAATGAAGGGGGAATAGACCTATTTATTAATATATATTTTATATTAAAATAACTTAAGACAAAAGAAGATATTCAAGAATTTTTGGACAACGTATTTAAAGTAAAATCATCAATCAACTTTAGCCAGTTAAAAATTTATAAATATATTATTCAAATAGTTCTAAGAGATAAATGCTCGCTATTCATCAGATATGTTTGATATAATGATATAATTTTTCTTATAAAAGTAATTTAGTTTATGTTTCTATCGGTAAGAATATTATAGGAATACATTTGATTTGGGTTACCCAAATTTATGATTAAATTAATAATTATATAAATGAGTCGTAGTTAACTTTCAGGAAACCAAGACAATATGGTACTTGTTAGATAGAGAATTTAAGATTATCTAGACTTTACTATTGGCGGTAATATTTTATCAAATCCACGGACCGAGATAAATAGATTTTAATTTTTACATTAAAATAAACTAAAAAAATGACCAAAAATTAAAATCGATCAATCTAAATTAAGAGATGAGTCGAGAGATAAAGCCAATAGTAAAGTCAAGCCGATTTTAAATTTTCTATCTAACTTTGTCTAGGTTTCCTGAAAGTTAACTGCGACTAATTTATATAATTATCAATTATATCATAAATTTGGGTACCAAAAATCAATGTATCTCTAAAATAATAAACATATTGAAATTTTTTATAGTTGATTGTATTGATTCACTAAAGCTTGCCATGTAAACCTTTTTAAATCAAACTTAAATTTATTTTTATTTCGGATTATTAAAATGTATAAAAGAACATATTTTTTTTCTTCAAAACTACGAATAACTGTAAATCTTACAGTTGTTTCTTAAATAATAATATTTTATTACAAAAAATATTCTTATTTAAGAATCATTTATCGCATATGTTGCATAATTTATTGATTTAAAATAGAATTTTCCTTATCAATTTAAATTTTCTTTTTAAATTTATTTAGATATGCCTATATCCTACTTTATTCACTTATATTTACAAAATATAATAAAAGATTGGCATAATGATAATATCTCTATCACTTAGAGAACAAGGAGGGCGTTTTGGGGTGTCCAAAATAATTAAATAAAACCCCATTGAGTGAATTGAAAAAGGTGACAAAAAGGTGACAAAAGGTAACATTGAATCTTTAAAAATGAATAATTAGCACAATTAATGATAGATGTTTATTATAATTATAGTAAGTTCACAATTAAACTCTAACAATTAATAATGAAAATAGACACTCTCAATCCAACCGAAATTAATCAACCCTGCTATGTCAATGAACGATAGTGAATCAGAGCATTAAGCCTCACAGCTCTAGATGGTGACCTCCCTTAGACAGTGATCTGATTCAGGATGATTAGAAGTACATGACTACTACTAGTGGCTTCCAGTAATGAGAAAAATGAGCTAAAACAACCAGCGGGGAGCCCTCGAGGCATGGAAACAGGGGAAGAGGAGAGTGGAGACAAAGACGCATGCACCTTCGATAATCACACCGTTGCAAGCATCAACATCGCATGGCTGCCATAGAGCATCAGGGGTTTTGTAGGGTTAACAGTCATGTGACTCTTTCTGGTGATGTCTACTATGCTCGAAAGGCTCTGAGGAGCTGGAAGGTGAGTATTAGCGTTGTTCATCTAATTCCTTATAGCATTGCAAGTGAGATGGGCATGATATTGCGAACACATTTGAGCTGAATCTACTCGTATTAAGCACAAAGATTGCAATAGTAAGAGAGATGGAAGGTCTTTTATAGCCTGATACCCGAGGATAACTAAGCATTGACACTACTGACATCTGAGCATGTTGCCTTTTGTGCGAAGATGTGACATTGTAGCTCTGGAGCACGAAAGTGGAAGGGATCCTCATTTGATGAGATGCTAAAGGGCTTACAGCTAGTAGGATAGTGCTTCAGGAATCATTAGCCCAGCTTACGTCAAGAGGTACATCTCCTTCGAAAGTCTATTCAATCCAATAGGAAAGCGCTAAGGCTGATCTACTGTATCAGGGAGGAAATCAGATAACCACCAGAAGAAAGCGGCAAAGAGCTATAGGAAAGCATCTGCATGCAAGAAGCGAGTGACTGTAGCCCGTGATTCAACACAAAGAGATGAGTAAGGCGCCTGGTTGAAAGGCTATAGTATAGCATGAGAAACAAAGATGCTCGTGTATCTCAGCCCCTGGGATAGATGTCTTAGTCGGAGACTCCATCTCCCTGCGTCTTTTCATAGTGAATCGCGTGATATCTCTGGTCATCCACCATTCGAAGATTCGCCCCTTACTTCGTCAGCAAAACTAAAAGTCCCAATATGCCTGAATTCTCAATGTAAGTATTTTGACCATTTTCTGAAGAAGCCCATTAAACCTCTACTGTAGGCTAGAGTGCAGATAGAAACCTCGAAACTGATGCCGAGGGTGTGCTCTTCCTTCCCGCTGAGAAAGCAATGGAGTCCCTAATAGCTTCATCTTAAAAATTCTTCTTTTGAACAGCTGACTATATGTCAACATTTGGACAAAAGTGTCAACATTCTGACATCGAGAATCTTAAGTGTAGAATATGTGTGTATTGAAGAGCCACGATCAAGAGCGAAGACCCCAAAGTGAATGTGCCATGCAAATAAAGTGGAAGGAAAGCATTAACATGAATCTCATGAAGGCTTGCAGTCTAATTTAGGGTAGCTCCAGTAATAGTACGATTCACAATACAGCTCTTTTGCAAATAGTCTCTATGGCATCTCTCTCAAGATTTCTGCTTTACACATTGAATTCTTATGCTAGGTTGCCTAATTAAGTAATGATGCTCTTTTTTATTTAAAAAATCTCTCCTATATATATTTAACCAATGGGGTTTGTTTTTGTATTTGATTTTCTTTTTCACTAATTTCAACATACTTTTACACAATTCGTCATATTACGAAAAATAAAATTCGTATGATATGTCTAATAAACTTATAAATTAATTGGAGAACATATTAAAGAGAATTTTTTTATATCAAGAGAATATAAAAAAGTTATATAAATTTATATTTTCCAAAACATTAATATTTTTACAGAACTTAAAACCCCGTTTGTGAATTAAGAATGAAGATTGGGGATTAAGAATTAAGAAATTAAAATATAATTATTATTGGCGTAAATTATTAAAGTTATGGCTAATTATTAAACTATTGGCTCGAATAATTGTCTCTATAAAATAAACCAATCAGGGTGCGTAAATTTGTTTTTAGCCTAATTATAATTAATTTTAGCCAATAATTATATATTTTTAATTTCATTATTCATAATCCCCAATCTTCATTCTTAATTGACTAACGGGGTTTTATATGCTTAGCTTTATTAGATTTTTCTCAATTTAATATCTTTTAAATGTATTTTTGGTAAAATGTTTAGCCGAAGTTTGTTTAAATTCAAAAAGAACTTTACTTTACTTTTTTTATAATTCATATATATATATATATAAACTTTAAATCTAAATGCAACTCAGATTCAAATAATTTTTTCAATAGACGCAACTTTATAAAATTTATTATAAACTCAAAGAATTAATCTTTTTGTTTTTATTTTGCATTATTGTTTACAATATATATTGAGATATTAAAAACTTGAGTTCATCCACACAAAAAAGTTCTACTTCTAATATGAATGGGAGCAATAATTATTTAATAAAGTAAAAAAAATAATTATAAGAGCTGTGATGAGAATAAAATTGCAAGTTAGTATATATTTATTTTTTGTTAATCAAGCCCAATATTAAGTTAAAATCTTAGACCACTTTCTACATTTGTAAATAAACATGCATAATTTATTTTATATTTCATTATTGTAGAAATACATTTGAATTTGGAAAATTAATTTTAATTAAATATATATTAATACAAAATCGTGGCAGTTAAAGTTGGCCAATTTAAACGATCTTGGGCTCATTCGATAGCGAATTCAAAATTAGCTGGACTTTATTATTGGTGGACTATTTTATCGCATCCCTGGAGTGAGATAACTTCATTTTAATGCGAGGGTATAATTTAATGAATTTAAAGATATTTAAATAAAGTCAAGTAATCTCACTCTAAGGATGCGATAAAATAGTACCACCAATAATAAAGTCGAGCTAATTTTGAATTCTCTATCGAATGAGCCCAAGATTGTTCAAATTGGCCAACTGGAACTGCTACTAATTTGATTTATATTTAATTTGATTATAATTAATTTCCCAAATTCAAATGTATTTCTACAATATCTTTTATATAATTATCGTAACTTGACTAAACTTCTAACTTAGATTAATATGAAGAATAATATAAGCTATATTAAAAACTAATATATAAATAAATCATAATAGACTTTTTAAAGTATAATTTGATTAACTAATTTTTACAAGAACCAAATCTATCTTCTTTATACCAACTGGTTAACTTAGAAATAAAAAACAAAAGGTTCTTCAAATAAATTAAGAAGTCTTCATTTAACGTTGAGAGATAATCATTCAATAGTAATATTAAAAATGGGGGGGGACATGTTTCACCACCACAATTTTTATAAATATAACTTTCAATCAAAAAAAGTCATATATCTGGTAAAATTTGGATTGGAAATCATCTAAAAAATGTTGTAATAGTAATAATTTGTAACTTTTAAGATGAGTAAAGGTAAAACTAAAATTAAATTTCATCATAAAATAATTTGCAATTTTCGCACGGATATGTCATAAATGTAGTTATTGTTTAACATTAAATAATAAAATAAAAACTATTTGAATTAATTGATCAATATGCTTTCTTTCGAGGAACAAATTTTATTTAATTCATTTTAAAATATCTAATAAACCTCGAAAGAAAACATATTGATTAATTAATTCAAATAGTTTTTATTTTTATTTTTTAATGTAAAACAATAACTAAATTTATGTCAGATCTATGCGAAAATTGCAAATTTTTTAATGATGAAATTTCTTTTATACAAAGTGTGGTGAAGAGACAAGTACCGTCCTTAAAATCAAGTACAAAAGCATAAAATAATAATTTTATTAAAAATAATAATATTGATGTTGGATTTCAGAAAAATAATACCCCAGAAATTAAGCATTATTATTAAGAAAAAATTAATTTGAATAATAAATATATATATTATTTTGAAATAAGTCTGAGATCAAATGTATCTTCTGTTTATATAATTCTTTTTTCTTCTAAGAAATAATTTTTATATGTAAAATTTAAATAATTTCTTTATAAATACAAAATATATTTATTTTTTGAAGTATTCTTCCTTGTTATTAACAAATTTAATAACATCTTTAGTACATAAATAATAGTCCACCTTATTACTTACATAAATGAGATAATAATTAAAAAGAAAATTTATTTTTCGTATTGAAAATTACATTTTAAAGTCAACGATTTATATTTGAGAGTTACAGCTTTTTAAATTCAATAATTTAAGCTAAAATTGAGTAATTTATATATATAAAATGCAGTATTATTACAGCAATAAAGATGGTTAACTCCAAAAAATCATGATTAAATAATAAGCTATCAATATATAAATATTATCAGTTAATATAATTAAAATCTAAATTAAATTTTAAGAATAAAATTCTCATGATAGATTTTTTCAAATAGCTTCAGAGAAAGAATAAAGCAGTATTTTTAATTAAAAGTTATAAAAAAAGTTTGGAATAGAATATCTTTTTAAAATTGATAAATATTGTTAATTTTATAAATAAAAAATGAAATAAGGAAGAAATAATTCCTAATTTATACAAATTATTTATAAATGTTCTTATATAAATTTTTAATTAATTTAAGCACACATTAACGATCATAAAAAAATTATTACTCTTCAAAGTCTACTTCATTCAACATTATTTAATTAAATGATAAGTTTTCATAATTTTATACAAATATACTGAATAGCATCTTGAAATATTTTTATATTAAATTTAAAATTATTATTTTTATTATAATTCAATTTTTATTGTCTTCCAAAGCATACTTCATTTTTATATATTGCATCTATTATTAATATTTTAAGCCATGTCATTATCAAAGAAAAAAAAAACTCTCCCCATAGATTTTTAATAATAATTTTAAATATAAGACAACCTTTTGTGTGAAGATGAGGATGAAAATTGTGTTGAGATTATAAAAGAAGAAGTTTTTATAAAAATTATAATTATTATAAAGTCCTGATTAGGCGTCCAGGTGACACTTTCAAGCCAATATTCCAATTTAATAATATTTTCACAAAAAATAAATACTGCAAATTTGAGAATTAAAGTATAAAATAAGAATATTTTAATTTTATTTAAATTTGGATTTAATTACTTCAGATTTTTAAAGTTTTTAAATTAAAAGAGTTTATCATGTAATAAAAAATTACAATAATTTTGGTTTAATGTAAATTTTCGATGCTCTCTAATTAATTTGCTAAGTAATTCCCCTAAGTTTAGATTTTAATCTGATTAAAATTTGATAAATAATTAAATGAAATAGATAATAAAAATCCAATAATTAATAATATCTTTTTTAAAAAAATAAATACAATTAAATAATATGGATTTCAATATTTGGAAAAGAGATATATTTTCATTTAAGAAATCCTAAAGATTATTTAAATTAATAAAATATTTAAGGATATATTTATACAATGTATTTTGATATTTATTTTAGTTATTTTATCTATTACTCAATTATATTTTATTGGGATTATATTATTTCAAATACAATAAATACTCGAGTTAAATTATAAGCTTAAACTTATTACTTTTAATTATGTACAACTTTAATTATAAATATTTGAGATCCCAGGTTCTCTGTCAGTTTTTGGTAAATATTTATAGTCTAGTATTTAATCATTTTATTATATTTTAAGTATTCTTTATAGTTATTAATTTATATTATTACATTTCCATACTAATTGTTTTCAATGAAATTATAAAAATTTGACTACAAAAATAGCTTAAAATTTTGATTCTAGAGGTTGAATTATAAATTTAATTAATACTATCTTCTTTTTTGAAATAAAAGGAAGGATATGCAAATAAATAATCTGCAAAATAATATTATTTTTATGTTCAAAATCCTTTTTTCCATTAAATCTTTTTTAAATGAACTAGTTGAAAAAATTATTTTTTCGCTTATAAAATCTTGACACAACATGAGTATGATTATTTAGAAGAAAAATATCCTAAGTGGATTTAATTTCCTAAAATTATATTAAAAAGTCATAAATAGCAGTTATAACTGTAGTAAGTAAACTTAGGTATAATTAAAATTAGAAATCCACAAATAAATTTATAGTAAATCTAAAATATTGTTACACTTTTTAATCTTATGCTCTAAAAGCACAAAAAGATTATAAATTTAATTAAATTATTTCATTCTTCGAAATTAATTAAAATAAAATTCTTCCATTAATTTTTAAATATCATTATTATTGTTATTTAAGGCTTATTTGAAAATATCATTAATATGCTTGGAATTCTTAATTATTTTAATTTAAACTCAAAATCAAATTAAATTTAGCGAGATAACAAATTTATCAAAATTATTAAAGATTTTGATAAACTTTGAATTACTCTATGTCTATTAAATAATTTATTAAATGATGATAGGAGACATGAAACTATGGTAAGCGTTGTAGGAGTGTTTGTCAAAGAATTAGTTCCTGAATAACTTCCTAATGGCGATATTTTATTCCCAATTAAAATGTCATTTCTAACTTAACTAAAATAAAAATATTTATATTAAGAAATTAAGATAGCTTTAAATAATAATAATTTGAATAATTAAAAATATCAATAAAATAATTTCCTGGTCATAAATAAAGAACAATTAATCATTTGTTTATATTAATAAATTACATTATTATAAACATTAATATAATTTAATATTTTATTTTTAAAAGGTTTTAATCTTAATATTTTTTATGATATAAAAGAACAATCTATTTATAATTTCATTATTTTTCATGTTTATATATTGATTGCACAACAAATTGTGTTATCAGTAATTATATTTCATATTAAAAGAATAATACAGTTATTTTTTAATTGTATTTATCATTTTAAGTGTGATAATATTTCTAGTAAATTTTATAAATATACAACAACAAAAAATATATCTCTTACTAAAGTTTTTATATTAAAATTAGTATTCTATGTTTTGTTATCAAAATAAGAAACTTCATATTATTTATATTTTAAATTATCGAGTATTATTTCTAAAAATAAATTAAATAATAAATATATAAAATTTTAGTTTAATGCTAATAAACTACTAAATTGCATCATAATAAATTTATGCACTATAATTTTCAAAATAACTTGTAATAAATTTATTAATAAATTGAACAATTTATGCAAAAGACATCGAGTCAAGAGTTTATTGGATGAGCATCTTTGATAAAGTTCTAAAAACTAAAAGTATTCATAAATACTACTTAATCTTTTTTTTTATTTTTTTCAGAGTAAAATATAGATTATTAAAATCAATAATTTAAAAATAACTATATACATTTTTAAAAAATTAATTAAATGTACTTTAATAATTTTGCAATACTGTATGAATACAATTAATTTGGGAAATTAAATTATAATTTAAAAATCAACGGCTTTAATTGTGGCAGTTAACTTTCTGGAAACCTAGACATAAAGGGATATTTTGATAGATAATAAAAATAAGCTGGACTTTACAATTGGAGGTACCCTTCTATCCCATTCCTAAAGTGAGATAAATCGATTCTAAATTTGAGAGATTGTAAAGTTGACTTTATTTAAAAATTAAAATTGATATATCTTTATTAAGGGATGCGATAGAGGGCATTGTCAATTTTAAAGTTAAGCTAATTTTAAATTTTCTATCTAACAAGTACCATTTTGTCTAGGTTTCCAAAAAGTTAACTACCTCTCATTGAAATTGTTGATTTATTAATTATAATTGAGTTTTCTAAATCACTAATATTCCTACATTATTAAAATTTTAATTTCAAAAAGGTATTTACTCTGATTTATTAAATAATTTCAATATTGCATATTCTGTTATATTTATTATTTATTTATTTAATTAAAATTCTATGAATTATAAAATATTATTTAAATTTAATCTAAGAGAGACTTGGCGAGGGAAAATTCGGATAAGTGAGAAAAGCTACAAACAAAGTTACAAAAGAAGAAGTTGCAGTCAAAATATAACAAAATCATTACTTCTAAATATTTATATAATTTCTATTGTTTAGTAATAAAGGAAAATATTTGAATTAAGTATAAAGGGAGTAATTATCAAATAGTTACTAAATATTCAATTATAAAATATAAAATTCTGAACATTTTGTTAAATTATTTGAGTTTAAGTTATTATTTGAAACTATTTTTCCATTTCTTTAGGTATTTATATATCTTAAAATGATATTTCTTCCAAAATGGGCAATTCTTGGAATTGTTCGCGAAATTAATATATTATTATAATAACTTAAATTTAAAGTAATCTTTTTAATTAAATCTAAATTAAATTAGAGTAAAATGAAATCTCTAAAAATTTAACTAAAAAAAGAAAAAATTTTATCTATTTTTTCCCTTAAATCTTAAATTAAAAACAACATATTATGCATCTATTATACTTAAGAAGAATGTTGAAGACCAAGAAGACTTGTAACTTCAACTACAAGAAATGGAAATTTTGAAGGTTTGCAGTCATCCAAATATCTCCTAATTGATTGACATTTTCGAGTCCAAACATCATTCATTATAATATATATTAGGAAAATATATTCATATCTTGTCATGGAATTATTGAAAGGTGATAACATGAGTAACTATCTTAAAGCTTCTTAAAATAAAAATATTTACTCATTTTATGGATATTATATTTTTAATTTATAGATTTATGACATATAAGAATATTAAGGTTTATCAAACAATTTATTATTTTAAAATATTATTATCAGTATATTTTAAAATATTATTATCAGTATATTTTAAATTTATTTTAGTAAAATTCATTTAATTTTTTATTGACTTTTTGTGTTGCTTATATAAATACAAAAATAAACATGTTCCCATGTAAATAAAAACTCAAAAGATTAAGGCTTGTTAAAATGATTATTTTATTACAAAATTTAATCAACATTATCATTATTTTTTAAAAACTTACTTTCCCACTATTAATTCAAAAAATTTAAGAGAGTAATTTTACAGTAGAATAATAATTGTATTTAAGATTTTTTTGTGGATAATAATATAATTATATCATTTAAAATATCAATCTTTTTTAAACTGTCGAGTTTTATTATGTTATTCATAATATAAAATTTTAGGATAATAGTATATTTAAAAATCATATACTCTTTAGATAAAACTAATATTTTTTTATTGAATTTTATTAGATAACTCATAAATAATCATATTATACACTGGCTACAATTTTATTAACTTGGACTAATGATTTTTAATTAGAAACTTTTAATTATCACAAAATAAATCCATTAATTCTATTATATTTATTTTTATTGGAAAACTTAATGCTTGTATGTTTTTAATTAAGCAAATCCGCAAATATTTAACTGTTAAGCTAGATAATATGAATTAAAAGAAGCTCGTGTCGCCACTTTATTTTATTAAATTGCTTCAGCTATTAAGTACCTTCATTTATATTACAATAAAAGTAAAAAGTTTAAATAAAGATTGAAATGAATATTTAATCATGATCTTGGGATAATATAAAATATAAGAAATACATAAATTATAGTAAATTAATATTAGATTTTATAATCAAAACCCCAAAACCCCTTAGTGAGGTTTATAAGTGCTTTGATTTGTAGGGTATAGTTGGGGTCTTATTGGGGTTAGTAGAGAAATTAGGCCAATTTGCAAAATGAGAAATAGAAATTAGCGAAATTTAGGGTCTATTTATGATGAGTAATATTTAGATTTACTGCTTAAGCTTAGGTATGGTACGAGTATTAATATAGATTTAGTCAAACCAGTATTGAATTATGCAGTTATAGCAAAGCTCTTACACAAGAGTGCCTCTACTGTAAGGTATCACTGCATATTAGCTGTTTAGCATTTTAATTCTGGTACTTGAAAGCATCCTGCTAGAAAATTAAAGTTCTCACAGCACCATATTGACTACCTCTGTGACTCTAAGATTTTAAAGTATTGGGCACACTTTCCTCTAGACTAGCGAGCTGTAATGTTTCATCGCAAGTTTCCTGATATGCGCATCTCTCCTTAGACTATAGCCAACATTTATAGAAGAAATGGTATTACTTTCAAGACTGTCAACAGAGTAAAGAGAGTGATTGATTTTACAGTGCCATTTTATAGTAATAATTTAAACTATATATATGATTAAATGCAGAGAGCTATTACTAATAACATCAAGTTCATACACGCCGATGAAGCAGTGTTTACATTCAACACCTTTATTAATAAGTCTTGGTATAAGAAGTATGATAATATAGAAGTTTATTATTAAAAAGTGAAGGTAGTCACCCATGCAATTTTAGCTGGTATAAGTGAAGATTCAGGCTTAGAGAGTTATGTTATTCACCCTCGCTCTATTAAGCGAGAGTAGTATATAGAGTTCCTACATAAGCTCAGAGAGAAGTATAGTAACCAAGAGATCATCCTGTTTGTTGATAACCTCTCAGTTCATAAGACTAAGGAGTCTAAGAAAGCTTATGAAGAGCTAAACATAACTCCTGTATACAACGTTCCTTATAGCCCATAATTTAATGGAATTGAATTCTACTGGAGTTAAATCAAGACTCACTACAAGAAGCTGCTGCTGTATCATCTTATGCATGACTTGCCCATCGATACAGTAGACTTAATTCAAAGCAGCTGTAAGAGAGTGAGTGTAGGAAAGACAACAATTTGTGCGAGAGAGAGGGAAGAATGAATGTTTATAAATAAGTTTTAGATTTAAACGAATGAATATATTCACATATTAAATTGGCCCAAAAAGGGTTTTGGCTTCTCTTTCTTCTCCTCTTCTTATGGCTTACTTGGACCCATATTTCTTCTCTTTGTGCCAGCTCCTGCATCTATGTTCATTTC